>APFE030621167.1:107465-161919 GCA_000404065.3 Pinus taeda | reverse complement strand
TTATTATTATATTATTATTTATTATTTATTATTAAGGGGAGGGATATTACACACATCACTATGAGGGTTTCCAATTGTCTTGGTAAGAAAGAAGGATGGCTCATGGAGAATGTGCATTGGTTACCGAGCATTGAATAAGATAACGATAAAAAATAGTTATCCCCTTCCTTGCATAGATGATCTATTAGATTAGTTGAAAGAAGTTGTTTATTTTTCCAAGTTGGACTTGCATAGTGGCTATCATCAGGTCAAAGCTGCAGAGCAAGATGCATGGAAGACTGCTTTCAAAACAAAGCAGGGATTGTATGAGTGGTTTGTTATGCCTTTTGGCTTAACTAATGCTCCTACTACTTTCATGAGAATAATGAATGGTGTACTCAGACCTTTTATTGATGATTTTTTCATTGTCTATTTGGATGACATTCTTATATTTAGTAAAACATGGGAAGAACGTTTAAAGCATGTCAAGTAGACTCTAGATGTTTTGAAAAAAGAGAATCTTTATGTTAAGCTCTCAAAATGTGAATTTGGCAAAACATCTATGAATTATTTGGGTCATATTGTAGGGGGTGGTGAATTGAAGATATATCCCTCTAAGGTTGCAGTCATTGTAAACTGGCCTAAACCCAAATTTGCTACAGAAGTTAGAAGCTTCTTAGGAGAAGCACATTATTCGAGAAAGTTTATTTCTAACTTTTCCTTGATTGCATCTCCCTTACATGCTTTAACAGGATTGAACAAGGTGTTTCAGTGGGGAGGCAAACAGTAGAAAGCCTTCGACACCTTAAAAGAAAAGATTAGTACAACACCAGTACTAGCACTACCCAATCTTCAAAGACCATTTGAGATTGAAAGGGATGCCAGTGACTATGCCATGAGAGTAGTGTTGATGCAGCACGGTAAAACCATATGTTATAATTCTGAGACATTTAATTATGCAGTAGTTAATTATTCCACATATGATAAAGAATTGTATGCATTAGTACAGAGTGTGAAAAAGTGGAAACATTATTTAATGGGCAAAGAGATAGTTATACACACTGATCATCAACCACTTCAATATTTACACTCACAAACTAAGTTGTAGCAACCAAGACACTATAGGTGGATGGCTTTTCTACAACAGTTTCATCTTGTCATCAGATATAAAAAGGGCATACACAACAAAGTTGCAGATATGTTATCCAGACCAATTATAAATGCATCCACTATACTTAAGCATAATTCAGTATTTCATGAAAGCTACATTGAACATTATGCTCAAGATATAGATTTTAAAAATGTATATGCAACTTTAAGTCATGGCAAACAAGTAGAAGAATTGGATTATCATGTTAAGGACCAACTCTTGTATCATTTAGGAAAGTTATGCATTCCCCAAATAGAAAGAGTAAAGATAATTTGAGAAGCACACACTTCTCTAATATTAGGTCATTTTGGTGTAAGTAAAACAGTTGCATAGCTGCAAAGATTTTGTTATTGGCCAAAAATGCATGAGATAGTTTCTAGATATGTAAGAGGGTGTACCATGTGCGAAAAGCAAGCCCAACAATAGAAAACTAGGCTTGTACACTCCACTACCAGTTCCTTCTCATCCTTGGGAAAGTGTTTCTATGGACTTCGTTGGGGGACTGCCTAAATCTAGAAAAGTTCATGACTATTTATATGTTGTTGTGGATAGGTTTAGCAAAATGTGTATTTTAATACCTTGTAACAAATAGATTACAGCTAAACAAATTGCAAAGTTGTTATTTCAGCATGTATGGGTTCATTTTGGATTACCCACTTCCATTATATCTGATCGAGATACCTGATTAGTTGGGAAATTTTTGTCAAGTTTGTGGGAATTGATGGACACTAGACTGAAGAAGAGCATAGCCTTTCATTCACAAACAGATGGCCAAACAGAAGTGGTCAACAAAACAGTGATCCAGTTGCTCAGAGGCTATTGCAGCAAGCATCCCAAGCTTTGGGATGAACATTTATGTTATTTGCAGCATGCTTACAACCGAGCTAAACATTCTTCTACATAACGATCTCCTTTTGAGACCTGTTTTTGTTTCACACCAAGGTCTTCCTTGGATTTTGTCTTTGGTAAAGACATAGCGGTTGATGGACACAGTGATGTGGACAAGGCAACCAAGTTCATCGAACAAATCCAAGAGATTCACCAGGCAGTACAAGAACAACTGGAAAATAACCAAGCCAAGTACAATGCAAGGCATGATAAGCATCAGATTGAGCATAGTTTCCAAGTTGGTGATCAAGTTTGGCTGTATATCAACAATGAAAAATTGCAAGGTGAAGGTAGGAAGCTGAAGCCAATAAGGTATGGACCTTTCAAAATACTTGAGAAAATTGGTGAGAATGCTTTTCACCTTGATTTACCAGCTTACATGCACATCTACTCAGTTGTTAACGTAGACAACTTGAGACTATTTGAACCTTCATTGATTGAAGATCCTGAAGAGAAGAGTTAATTGCCTTCTATTGATGATCTATTACTTGAATATCTCATTGAGTTGCAGGAAGATACAGTTCTGGACAGGAAGGTGAGAACTACGCGCAGGGGGGATGTTGAGTACTTGAGAATTAGATTCAAAGGTTCAAAACCAAGCAGTGCAAAATGGATGGAAATTGATCAAGTGAGGAATTTGTACCCTCACTTGATTGATGCTTAAAAAAACCAACTTTTGGTGGTGCAAAAGATTTTTCAGTGGGAAGGCCATGATTCGAATCAGATCCTAAAAAACTCCCTAAGTTTTCATAACTTTGTAAAATTCATGCCAAAGTTTCAAAGACTTACAAAGGTTGAGCTTATCAGAAAAATCATCGAACAATTGTAATTTGTGAGCAGCGCCGAGCAAGAATGACCCTCGATCAAGCACGCAGACTATTGGCCCATGGTAATGCGCACTGCCATGAAACAGCAAAATAGGAAGCCTTTTTGAAAAACGAGGGATGTTTCTGATATGCGATTAGTGACAAGTCACTAATCGCATATCGCCGGGTAAACCCCTCAAAGAAGAAAAAGCCCTGAGTGACCAGACTCGGAAAGTCAAAAAACCGTATAGAATTCGCAGATTCCATTAGAGGTGGGTCCCACACGAAAACCAGCAGGATAGCGGAAGGGCTTTGAGCGGTAAGCGGTTTCAACTGAGTCTCTCCTAATGCCACACACTGGGTGCCACGCATCCGGCGGAAGAGAGAGAAAACCACTCACATCGGATGGGTAAATACCATGCAACTTACTTGCCCGATATGGATGGAGACGATAGGATCTGGAGGCTCCAGATCGATGGCGGACATACAATCCATCGGATGACCAGATTCAATGGGGTAAGTAGGCCGAATTGTATAAATATTTGAAGTCTGGCATGAACAATGAGTTGGCAGAGGAATCATGTTCATGGGCAATTTGGGAGTCAAATGGAAATAACGATCATTCAAACATTTCCAAGAAAACTGACACTCAGTTTGTTATGAAATAGGTGGCCACCTCCCTGTAAGGTGTTACACAGTGATGATGACACAGAACATAGGAATTCAAATGGATAGAGGTAGGAGAACTAGAGCGCCGAGAAGCGGAAACAAACAGACAAAAATCAGATTGGCTTTAAAGCCACGAACTGACAGAAACAAAGCAAGTAGTGAGTTAGTCAAGGAAGAAAGCCAAGAGCAGAGAATAGAGAGAAGAAGCTGAGCTGACCTGAAGGAAACATTGAGCTAGCAGAGCCAGAGAGTGTCAGAGAGAGTTTGTGTACTCGAGAGAGGGCTTGAGAGGTTCAAGCGAACTCCTCTGTACTTGCCTGTCATGTATGAGTCTCAGATTGGGCTCATACTACTGTGACCAATAGAGGTCGAGAGTTCAATAAGGAGATTCTGTGTACTCCAGAGACTTGGGGGATCCAAGTCTAGTCCTACTGATTTATATCTGTTGAGTGAGACTCAAATTGAGCTCACTGTTGTAAAAAATCTGCTTTGAAAACATAATAGAGAGGCCACAACTGAAGGCTGGACCAGGAGATGTAGCTCAGGAGCATTGGGTGAACTCCTTATTAAACTTGTTATATTTACATGTTTTATTATTTTGTTTTCTCTAACTACTTCAATATCTATGTATTTCACAATTTTATCGATTCGTTGCATAAAGTAACACAGGCACATCCATGCACATGAGTCTGTAATACCTTTAATTCTTTGTCTTGGATAAATTCCAGATCAGTCTCTTGTGGAGTGGTGTTGACTATGACCTTTGTATCCCCAAAAGGTTCCAAATTCATTTGAATAGGTGGTGATGGTTCTTGTGTGACAACACCACCTACATTTTCAGCCACGTGTTCTTCAACTATTTGAACAGGTGGTGCTGGTTCTTGTGTGTCAGCATGGCCTACATTTCTGGCCAGAAGTTCTTCAATTTCTTGGATAGGTGGTGTTGGTTCTTGTGTAACAACACCACCCACATTCTCAGCCAAAATTTATTCAATTGTTTGGACAATTGATACTGGTTCTTGTGTGTCAGCACCACCTATAACTATATCCAAGGGTGGTGATTCTCCTCCTAGATTGGCAGTCAATGCTGGTTCTTGTAAGGCAGCATCGACTGCACCCTCTTCTATCTCCATTTCATCTATCTCTGTTAGGCCAATAGGAAACACTGGAACAACTTTGTCTGTGGCCTCTTCTTCTATTGCTACATCTTCTTCCTCGTCCCCTACAGGTAGCATACCCACAAGGTCTTCCTCCACTAGCTCGGTGAATTGTGGCCAAGCCACAAAGGTTCAAGACTGAGCATGCACCACCAATAATCTAACCAACCCATGATTTGTGAAAACTATTAATGGTTGTTGAGACCATCAACCAAATTGCACCATTAAGTGGAGGTTGCTCCATAGGAAGTATGGCTTGTCTAAATCATGAACCTGCACATGCCGAAACCGAAGGCATGCAAGGAGTTTTAAATGATACTTAAACAATGTAGAGAAACAACCTTCGCAGGTAACATACCTCATAAAAAAATACACCACCTCACCCCATGGATATGGAAGCGATTTTCAATCATACCCTCTTCCTTTCTGGATCACCGTCTCCCCAATCTGCAAAAATAATTCCAGAAACTCCGATAGAGGAGGCTTTCGATAGAACCATTTATGACCTCATCACTATAATCCACTGACAATTGAAATAACTTCCTCCTTGACAATTAATACCATTCCACGAATTTTAGAATGATTTCCTTCCAAGTTTAACACAAATTCCACTGTGATAGCTTCATCAAATCCTTGTAGCCTTTCAAAATACACATGCCACTCTACATCTAAGAAGACTTGCCAAACATATTCATTTCGTCGAACCCACTGTGTATTCTCTGGTTCGTGTCTCACAACATGTCCACCCATTCTGCAATGGCTCTATAACAAAACTTCAGAGTAACAGCAAACCGTCGAGAAGGAGTGTCGACAGGTAGATTTGCAATGAGAGCTGTGATAGTGATGGGGTGCAGTGAGAGTGAAATCTGGAAGGATAATGATGAAATATGGAAAAAACATTGTGGATAATGGATGATAATGGATGATAATAATGGTAATTACTTCATAATATTGGAAAGGACCGTTCATTAGTATAATAGTACTAACTTCAAATCTTGATGCATATGGGTATCATGCGAAGTATGTTGGAAAATCGTGGAGTGAATGCACTTAGCACAAGGTTTAATAAAAATAATAATAAGTCATTATTACAGTACCTCCACCCAACTAAGGGATGACCATTTGCAGTCATATCGAGTCATGTCACATGAATTATTAATCAAATCCACAAAGATGATCGGGACGTACTTGACGACTTACCTTGATGAAGTAACAACAACGGGGGAGTAACAACACTCAAGGAGTAACAACACCGCTTGAACAATTAGTCGAAATTGTGATGGAGTAACAACATCGATGGAGTAACATCACCAGAGGAGTAACAACAACAAAATAGTTAGACAAAATCGTGATGGAGTAACAACATTGGCGAGTAACAACATCAAAATACTTAGACGAAATCGTCACCACCATGGAGTAACAACACTAGAGGAGTAACATCACTGGAGGAGTAACAACACTAGAGAAGTACTTAGTCAAATTCAGCATGATCAGAGTAATAGCACTGGAGGAGTAGCAACACCTATGACGTACTTAGACAAAATTGCCATCATTAGAGTAACAACATCGGAGGAGTAACAATGCCACTGAGGTACCTGCAAGAAAAAGATTGATAGAGTAGTAACAAGAGGAGGAATTCCCTGCACTAATAACTTCAAAACCAAAGTTATCAGAGAGATATTCAATAAAGGAGTCTCTTGGAGATGAATGGTGATATAATCTGAGGCGATGTCCATTCACGATCCAAGGATTATGTGCCTCATCAATTGTGATAAGTCTAATAGTCCCATTATCAAACACTGTATCAAGCTCATATGGTCCCATCCACTTGGAGCAGAGTTTCCCCTTAAAATACTTGAATCGAGAATCATAGAGTAATGCCCAATATCCTCTTTGAAACACCTTTTTCTTAATGAATTTATTGTGCATTTTAGTTTGTTGATGCTATATTGCAACAATATTATGGACATCTACTAAACAAATTTCATCCAACTCATTCAACTATTCCAGTCGATGTTTCTGGGCTTCTAAAATATCTTAACCTACTTCAAGGGTTGTCTTGAGCATCTTAATTTCAAACTCCACTGGAAACAAAGGGGATTTCCCATAGACAAGCTCATATGGTGAAAACCTTGTTGTGTTATGCCATGTTGTTCTATACGCCCATAGTGCCTCAAGAAGTTTGTAAGCCCAATTCTGGTGATGGTTCTCTATAGTATTTGTAAGAATATTCTCTAGTAACTTATTTGTGCTTTTGACTTGACCATTCACTTGAGGGTGATATGGAGATGTTACCCTATGCTTGATTCCACATTTCTTCATGATTCCTGCTATTATATGTGATGTAAATTGTGCCCCTCCATATGAAACTATCTCTCTAGGATCTTCGTACCGTGCAGGAATTTATTCAAATAAGAAGTCCAAGACATCCTGTTTCATTGCTTTTACAACAGCCTTGGCATCTACCAACTTTGTTACGTAATTCATGAAAACCAGAATGTGAAATTTTTGCTGTGAAGGAAAATTACATGGCCCAATGAAATCGATAGCCAATTTTTCAAATGGCTCAAGATCTAGTTGGGGTTGTAATGACATTTCATTTACCTGACTAGGCCAATCCATCTACTGGAAACTATCTCACCCTCTAACATATTTCCTTGCATCATGAAAAATAGAAGGCCAATAGTCTCCCATTTGTAATACCTTATGACCTGTCCCCTTATCTGCAAAATGTCCCCTATAAGAGTCATCATGAGAAGCTTTTAGGACATCATAGATGTTATCTCCACTTATACAATACCGGATTTGTTGATCAAATCCTGTGTAAAAGCGATATCCCTCTATCCATGAATAACGAGCACTGTGATAGATAATTCTTGTTGTTCTTTGTAAGACAAGTGTTGAGACACCTTTCTCGTAACAAGAAAGTTAGCAATATCTGCATACCACAGAGTGTGAGAAGAAATTGAAAAAATATGTTCATATGAAAAACTATCCTCTATGGGTGTACCTTCATCACTACTATCCATCCTAGATAGGAAATCTGCGACTACGTTATCTTTCCCTGGTTTGTCTACAATGGTAATATCAAACTCCTGAGTTAACAATGACCATCTTGTAACACGACCAAGGGTTAAGTGTTTTTTCATCAGATACTTGATAGTTGTATGATCAATGTGCAAAAAAGTAGGATACCCTGTGATATAATTCCGAAATTTATTAACAACATAAATGACAACTAATAACTCCTTTTCAGTTACCATTTTATTTAATTCACCAGGGGTCAAATTGTTGCTAACATAGTAAATTTCATACGACTTCTTGTCCACTTTCTGCCCCAAAACCACCCCTACTGTTGTTTGAGAAGCATCAATAGTGATGTGAAATAAGAGTTTCCAGTTAGGACCGTGTAATATCGGAGCCTTGCAAACTAGTCCTTTGATTTCTACAAAAGTTGCTTCACATTCATCTGTCCACACAAATTTTTCATCTTTAGGTAACAATTGAAAATGTGGGAATGCTATTTTAGAATTTTTTTTATATGAAATGCCAATAATAACTAGCATAACCAATAAAGTTACATACCCGTGTCGATGACTTAGGCGTAGAAAATTTTAATATTACATCTACCTTTGTAGGAGCAACCCAAATTCCTCCAACTGAAAGCAAGTGTCCCAACACTATCCCTTCTTTCATCATCATATGACATTTGAATGTACTTAGAGAAAAATGTGTTTTCTTGCATCTTTCAAGTAATTTCTCTAAGTTTTTCAAAGCTTCTGTAAAGGAATCCCCATATGGGGTAAAGTCATCCATGTAAATCTCAAAACTATCATTAACTAGATTAGAGAAAATTCCTAATATTTCCCTTTGAAAGGTAGCAGGTGTGTTATAGAGACCAAATGGAAGGAATCAATAGGAAAAGGTTTCCCAAGGGCATGTGAAGGTGGTTTTGTCCTGATCCTTAGGAGCTATTTGTATCTGATTGTATTCGCTAAATCCATTCAGAAATGAGAAAAAATCCTTCTCAGCTAATGTATCAAGGACTTGGTCAATAAAGGGTAAGTGAAAATGGTCTTTATGAGTTGCTTTGTTTAGTTCCCTATAATGAACATAGATCTATCACTTGCCATTCTTCTTAGGAACTATGATGAATTGGGAAACCCATTGACTGTGTGATATTGGATAAATAAAACCCACATCTAATAGCTTTTGCAATTCATCTTTGGCAATCTTTTTTAAGGCAGGGTTCATTCTTCTTTGTGGCTACCTAATAGGTCAACACTCCTCTTTAATATATATTTGACGAGTACATAAATTAGTAGGGATGCCTTTCATATCGATGTACTCCTAAGAAAAATCTTCTTTATGCTCCCGAAGGAATTTTAGTAACTGTTCGGATTGGGAGTGTGAAAGGTCAAGATTAATATTCAATGTTTTCCTTGGTTCAATTTCCACAGGAACACTATTACGATGTATAATTTCATGAATGTTTTCAATTTATATTTATGTTTCAATATCTTCCTGAACATTGTAGCTCATGGCAGTTTCTAATAGTTGACAGGTTGAATCACAAAATGAGTCAAAATTGCTGAGGTGGTAATGACATTGTCCTCTGTTTCATCTTTAAAACAAAGAGCCTTGTTGATGGTAAGGATGGGTCTAATTTCTTCATCTTCATTTTCAGGCTCTTTGGTAGGTAGAACCTTTTGAATCAAGGTAAATCCAGGTTTATTTGATGAACTTGGTTCTACAGGGGGGTAAAGGATAAGGTTCTTTGTAACTTCCCCATTGGATATTACCATGTTTCCAGACCGACACCCAATGTAAGCATCTATGGTTGCGATCCAAGGTCTTCCTAAAATCAAGGGTTCCCACTGGCTAGGGATTGGGTATGTAAAACTAAAAGGTCAATGAGGTATTTCCATGAGTCTATCAAAATAGTGATATCTTCCATCTTTCCTACCAGTCTAATAGTAGACTGATCTACCAATTCTAGGACAATGGGAGTTGGTTTAAGGTTCCATAGGCACAAGGTAATCACAGTTGCAGAGGTTATAACATTAATATCTACCCCCAAATCTACCAGTAAATTTGGGATATCCACCCCATTAATCTACACTGTTAGAATCAGATTCCCAAGATCCCCGTATTTGATAGGTATAGATTTCCCCAGTATCATATTTGATAATTTACCCATGACATGAATAGTAAGTGGTTCCTTTGGTTTTCTACCAGGTTTATTAGAACAATATTCTTTAATTGTCTTAGCATAAATCAATATTTCGTTCATAGCTTGAAGCAACGAAATTTTGACGAATAAATTCTCTAATTCTCTCGAAAAATCAAATTCAGGACGAGGACTTTGTTTGCTCAAAGATAATCTTTCAGGATAGGGTCGATCAATTTGACATCCTCTAGTAACAATAGTTTGTGAAGGGGTTTTCTTCTTTATAGGAATCTGTGTTGGCTCATCCCCTATCGTTCTTTGTTCTGGTTCTAAGACTTCATCATCAATATGCTCAACAATTATAGGTGAAGTTTGAGTATTGACCACCCGACATGATCGAAAATTTATTTATTACATTCCATAGTGGCAATACTATATGTAGGGAGGTTGAGTGCCTCAACCTGTTCAGCCCCTCTGTTATTTGGATTTGGATTGGGTTGGATAGGGAATTAAGGACGAAGAGGAGGATTACTACTGGGTGCATTAGTAGGTAGCTATAACTACTGTTGTGGCATAGCTTGGGGGAATTGGCCTAGAGGAGGAGGAGGAGGTCCACACCAATTCTGAGACCATGAAGAATTTGGACCAGATTGAGGATACTAGGGTTTCCAGGGCATTGGATATTGGTAAGAATGTGGCCAACAATGTGATAAAGGTACAAATTGCTAACCAAAATTCATATTATTAAAATATTGAGAGGGTTCTTGAGGCATACCTTGATTCATATTCGATGACCATGGTTGCCATGGTTTCTTTGATCCCATAAAATAAATTTCTTCTTCTTCATTCATCCCCTGAAAGACTACCTTCAATCCAGGAAGAGATGAGCAAGTGCTCATGGAATGACTCTGTTCACATATCACACAAGTCTCCATAGAATTTAATGGACATTCCTTCAATAGGTGCTTCTTCCTGAATTGAGAGAAGAAAATAGACATGGACTTCTCTGTTTCCATTTGCTTCTGCTTTGCCTGCAACATGCCTAGCTATGATGATAATGTGCTTAGGATATTGGTTCTCAGGTTGTCTAGTAGATTCCCAATTTCAACCTTTGTAACTCCACCACTGGATGTTTTGAGAGTTTGGATTCCATGCCTCTGTCTTGCATCCCCTCATGAACACTTGATGCATAATTCACAGATGGTATCAAATTCCTCCTTTTATATATCTCCTTTCCCTACTACATTCAATAGCTTTGGAGATTCCTTCCTTAGTGCCTTGAGAAAAATGATCTTCAAGATATTCTTATCCAAGTCACTGTGGCTGGATCTCTGCTAGCTATATTGAAAATGGTCCACAAAATCTTCCATATTGTCATCCTCTTTCTGCATAATCTTAAAAATTTCTTCCTTTACATCCTGGGATTTGCAATATTCCTGATATTTCTCGAGGAAACTCATCTTCATATAATCCCATGTAGCAATAGATTTTCCTCCCAAACCCATAAACCATCTTAAAGTTATGCCTTTCAAAGTAGTGAGAAATATATTCAATTTCTAATCATCATAAATGTAATCATATCCCCAACAAACAATGTCGAATTCAAAAAGTAATGTGTCTAGATCCTCGAAAGTGAGAGCATGGAAATTGGGTGGTGATGTCAAAGGAATAGGCTTCATAGGTGCATCACCTCTGATATCTCCAATTGGAAATTCAAAAGAAGTTGTAGGAGCTATGAATATCTACCAATACTCACTTCGAATTTCAACAGGTTCTGGCTCTGGCTATTCCATAACAGGTGATGGAAGTTTTTTAACAACACTCCCTTGATCAAATGGTGCCAAGATTTCCCTCAAATATTCTTTCTTTGAACATGCAATATGCAATTCCTCAGATCCTCTGCTTGCTACTTCTTCTTCCCTGAATTTCACTTTTACTATTGGAGGAGGTTCTGGTTGTGAAACTGATTACCCTCTAGATTCCGTATGAGATCTTACCTTAGTAGTAGCTCATGACGATGCTCTAGAATCAACCCTCGAGATGATCTCTTGGATGTAAGTTTTTATACCAAAATCAACCCATTTTATTTTCTGGGATCTCCCTCTACCCATTTTATTAGTATCTTTGTTCATACAATCAGGAAATAAAAGGGAACCATTCAAACAAATTATAAGCTCAAGACCTAGAGCAGGATAAGAATTTCCTTCCCCAGGACGAGAGAGTTGCCCCTAAAGAAAACAAAAGAAAGAAAATAAGCAAGTCATAGAAATCAAGCTCAAAACCTAAAACAAGGTGAAAAATAAAACTTCCCTTCCCAGGATGAGAGAAAAATACTTATGAAAGCAAAACAAAGCAATCTAAAGCTCCATACTTGGAGCAAGGTGATAAAAAATTCCTTCCCCAAGATGAGAGAATAATCCTACAAAAACAAGAAAAGGAAGGAACCAAACAACCAAACGATCTAATACTCAGGACTTGGAGCAAGGTGTAAGTTTCCTTCACGAGGATGAGAGATCAGTCCTATGGTCAATGCTAGTTGTACTTTCACAACAACACAGTAATAAACATTCACAACCAAAAAGAAACTCACAGAAATGAACCTAACACACATCTAATCTAGCAACAACTAGTCAGGAGAGTGGGCCCAACTCCTTGATCAGGTTCGTGGTGAGATCAACAAATCACGATATGCTCAGAAGATAAACTTGTCATTAATGAAAGAAATATTACAAGTATGTTGTTACAAACTCAAAGTTAGAGTATTTCTCCTGTAACCTTTACAAATCTTAACAATGATGCCTTTCACAACCCACAACTCTACTTTATACAAATTTTCAATAATATAGCTCCTAGAATTACGACACTGTCTGCCGTTATATTCTTGCAAAGTGGGTATAAAACTTTTGCATTCCTCATGAACACAAACTTCACAACCTTGAGGGTAAGAAAATGTAATGAAACTCCTTCTTGGAACACCTTCATATGCCTCCTTTGCTTTGGAGCATTCTCCATCATGTTGTCCATAGCCAAGACCCAAATACCTAAGCCTTTCCTCAACAACAATTGTCTCAACTATGCCTTGTGCATGTTTTCCTAACCCTTTACCTTCATAGCCCATATTCATTAATAAGTTTGACCCTATTCCTCTAGTATATCTTTCAAAAGCACCAAAACATTCATTTTGAGAGAAAATTGAAGATAAAATTGAATTGCATACCTCATTTTCATGGACATACTTGGCTAGGACTTCCTTAGTATCATGGAGTTACATCTCCATCTCATGCATCTTTTCAAGAAGCTCTTTGTTCTCCTCCTTCATGGCCATCAATTTCTCTTGAAGTATAGTGTTCTCCTTCCTATTTTCATACAACTCTTGTACGATATCTTTCATGATGACAAACTCTCGCAACATCTCTCCATAAAAGATTCTTGCTAAGGAAGAGAGATTAGAAACATCACTTGTTGAAGCTTCCATCACACTTGTAATGCATCAAAAAGCTTCACCAATTTGCAACCATTAAAACCCTACTTGCACAAAAACTCAAGCAATCAAGCAAATAAACTTTTCTCTGATACCAACTTGATTTGTTATTGAATGTTAGTTTTGTTGTGCTAATTTCAACTTCAGATTTATAAACTAATGCTTGACAATTGCTTCATGTGCATAGGTTCCCTTATGGTATTTGTGATTCAAAACAAGTAAATTTATATCAAGTTTTATGTTAGAATCATGAGAAGAATCACATGAAAGACAAGTTTTTAATAGGAAAAAGTAAATGTACAACAAACCATCAAGGAAAACACTTAACACAATGTTTTGATAAAGGAGTTCACCCATCCTGGGCTACATCTCCTTGGTCTAGATTCCATGGTTTGGGCCTCTGTATTTTCTCAAAATGGAAAAAAGTATAGTTTACAATGCTCTACATCTCCTAAAACCTACTTCAATGGACTCAGAGCATCTAAAAACCCCAAAGATGACTTTGCAAGCTCTGCAATTGTACTACAGTTGATCTAGGCTTGACCTCCTCTCTTGTTGGCCCTAGGCTTCCTTAAACGTCAACTTGGAAAAATCACATACAAAAGTGACTCTCTTCCTCTGAAACCTATTCCATTGTGTTCAGAGCATCAAAATCATCTAAGAACATCTTTTTCTGATCCCCATTTGGTCGAATTTTTCCCAAGTTATGGTCAAAACAATTTCTCTGGTGATCCTCCACTAAAACTAGAGGATCTTTAGTTAACTCCACTAAACTTTGAGTTTCCTCGTAATTTGGAGGGACCGCTAGATTTTCCACTGAACTAACTATAGTTCAACTGTGCATTTAATTAACGTTAAACTCAGATTAATTAACAATAATCTAGATTAGCATTTTTACTGTGCAGTTAGGCTAACCATTAGCCTTAACTTGACGGTCTTCATGGAACAAATCACATGGTGGTATTAAATGTCATGGTTTACTCTGGTGGTCTCTATTAATCGTCAACCTTGGCAGTTTGATTGGAGGTGGACACATCTCATGGTAACCGCAACGGTCATGGTTATGGTTTGCTGTAGCTCGATAGTTATGGAGTGGACACATGTCATGGTTTTCCTTTGGTGGTTACTGCAATGGTTAGGTTGGTGTGTAGTGCAGAGGGGGCTAGGATCTAGTCCTAGCCCATGGCTCCCCCATTTGGTGGAAATTAGGGCTAGGGCTAGGCCCGACCCTAATCCCCAAACGGAAATTCGTTAAACATTAAATATATGTGGAACCCATTATCTATTAAGATTCAATGTTGTGGTGAAGCGGTAAGACTGTCAGTTAATGTGGCTGAGGTCATGGGTTTGACTCCACCGACATGCCCCAAATTTTTTGGTAAATAACCCATAGCCAGTTCTTTATGGAGGGACACGTGGTGAACTTCGGGCTTGCCACTTGTCCCCTCCTCATTGGTCCAACATCTAACCAATCAAAACGAACCATGTCACCACACTTGCAGACCAACCATAACCTCACACTTAGCGTAATTTGATTGATCCATTGACCTTCGTTGAATCTACCCAGTCACCTACCACATCAGCAGTACAGAATGCTGACTATGAAGTGACTCTACCTTTTTTCCCAAAAATTTCTTCTATTTGGAAAGGCGGTCAATGAGCTCTATCTTCCTCATACAAACTTTGATTTGAATGAAATGAGTTTCTTTGGGATGTTTTTTCCGAAATGGACGTGGTCATTTAGGTTTCAAACGATAGTGAGAACTTATATTTTTGAGCTAATTTTTTCCCCTAATCTATATTCCGTTCACTCCTTCCCACTAATAGGATTTTGGACCCACAAAAGCTGGTTATCTAATGAGAGCTAAACAACCTTCTCCTTCCCACGTTTAATCAACTAATTCTACTTGGAAAAATCTCCATGACAACCACTTGGGTTCACTGACATGCCTTGCCTTGCAAATGGCTTGGCATTTCAACCAATGTTATCCTTTTTTTACTGACCCAATCCAACACTTGCTGGCTGCTTGTTGATTACCCTATTGTACCAAAGTGATCCATCAATGCGCGGAAACATGATTGATGGAATTCCCACTGAGAATCATGTTCCTCCTTTGCATCACATGCATTCAATGCAAGCTTCTCCTTGAAAACCACTTTTCCAAGTTAAGCCCATCTGAGTGAACTACAACAATGAGTTCCAATATTAGTAATAAAAAGAAAAGAAATGACCATTCTTTTACCTCCATGGTTCCAAATTCCACATCTCATTCACCATCTCTTTTGCTTCTTGGCATCAAGACATCAAATCACATACAATGGCTGCAATTTTTTTTGGCATTTTTGTCCACTTTCACTTCTTGATTCCATCATCCTCTAGTATTAACATGTTTCTCATGTCATGATTTGAGAATGAAGGTTAATCATGAGCCTCTTTCTCAAGCATGGACCTTCCAAAATCCTACGAGATCTTGTCACAAGAAACACCTTTAAAGGTTAATGGAGTTTGAAAAACACTCATGCACGAATATAACTTGAGAACCTCTTCCTTTTGCTTCTTCAAAGAAACAAATGTCACATCATGTGAAAATCACCATGTACTCATACATCTTTTTATACACCAATATGTTATAAAACATCGACTAAACACAAGTCGACAAAACATGCTTCTTCAAACAATTGACTTTCGAGTCAAGAAAAAATGTATACAACAACTTGACGATTTACAAAAAGAATTCCACATTCTCATAAAACAATTCGTCACATCTCCCTTTCATCTTTGGTGACAAAATCAACTCTTCCATGTCGATATAACATACATGTAATATTCAATTGACCACACAAGCCAACACTTATGCATGTGAAAATGATTAGCATTCTCAAGTTGAAAACATACATCTTACAATCAATCGACCAACAAAAGTCAATCACTCATGCATGTTCTAGCACAATGAAACTATACAAAATTCCACTATTGACACACACAAACTCTCATGCATGTATAACAATTCTCAGATCTCTCATAAGTATAGTCACAAGTACAAGAATCCCATTGGTATATACAAGTACTTAAAGAGTTGAAATAACCAAATTTACTGCAACAAAATGAGTCAACATACTCCACTTTTGAACAACTTCTTGATGTAAACATGCAAGTTCAAGAATGCAATTATGCATGCAAATTTGTATTTGAAAATTTCCATATTTGCTACACCTAAGTGAGTCAACATAACTCTACTTTTCCGACATTTTGCTTCATGCAATATGCAACATACTTTTAGAAGAAAATAAATGCATCAATAAGGAGATGCAATTCTTAGAAAATGCATCCCTAAGGCAAGATTTGCATCAATTATCAAAAGAAATGCAAGGCCTTATTTGGGTTAAGAAATCTAACCATCTCTTTCCAAACCAGTTCAATGACGCTTCTTTCAGCTGCACTTCATCATGTGTATCATCCCGACCCACATCAATTATGGAATCCTCTTTTCCATCTTTGCCAAAATCTCTCTGCACCTTCTTCAACTATCGTGGATGAATTGTTGGATGCAAAGTCCATCACTTGTCTACAATATGACCTTGCTTATGAAAATGAGTGCAAAATAATTGCAAATTCTTTTCAACATAATCTCCATTATCTAATGGACCTTTGGATTTTTGTCTCTTTTGTTTTGAAAGTTTCCTGTGTATGGCTATCCTTTGCCAACACCTTGAAACAATATAGTTATTCAAACCATAAAAAGAACATGTAAAATCTCTCCAAATCTTATGTGAAGAGTTACCATGTTTATCATAATTAAAAGAAACTTGATTAAAGGTAGATTTATACATTGCACATTCACCATTTTTGCCTTCTTGAGGAGGTGAATTTGATGAGGTAGTGGTTCTCTTTAGAATAGCAACAATGGTTTCATTGACCTTAGAGCTTTCATCATCCTCTTGGTTTGCATTTCCACTAGTTGCATGCTTATGAGCATGTTCTTGCAAGTGGGTATAAAACTTTTGCATTCCTCATGAACACAAACTTCACAAGCTTGAGGGTATGAACATGCAATGAAAATCCTTCTTGGAACACCTTCATATTCCTCCTTGGCTTTGGAACATTCTCCATCATGTTGTCCATAACCAAGACCCAAATACCTGGGCCTTTCCTCAACAACAATTGGCTCAACTATGCCTTGTGCATGTTTTCCTAACCCTTTACCTTCATAGCCCATATTCATCAATAATTTGGACCCTATTCCTCTAGTGTATCTTTCAAAAGCACCAAAACTTTCATTTTGAGAGAAAATTGAAGATAAATTTGAATTTCATACCTAATTTTCATGCACATACTTGGCTAGGGTTTCCTTGGCATCATGGAGTTGCATCTCCATCTCATGCATCTTTTCAAGAAGCTCTTGCTTCTACTCCTTCATGGCCATCAACTGCTCTTGAAGTATTTTTCTCCTTCCTATATTCATACAACTCTTGTACCATATATCTCATGATGATAAACTCTTACAACATCTCTTCATCAAAGAGTCTTGCTAAGGAAGAGATATTAGAAACATCACTTTTTGAAGCTGCTATCACACTTGTAATGCATAAAAAAACTTCACAAATCTGCAACCATTCAAACCCTACTTGCAAAAAAAATCAAGCAATCAAGAAAATAACAATTTCTCTGATACCAACTTGATCTGTTATTGAATGTTAGTTTGGATGTGCTAATTTCAGCTTCAAATTTATAAGCTAATGCTTGACAATTTAGTCATGTGCATATGTTCCCTTGTGGTATTTGTGATTCAAAAAAGGTAAATTTATATCACGTTTTATGTTAGAATCATGAGAAGAATAGCATGAAAGACAAGTGCTAAACAACAACAAGTAAATGTACAACAAATCATCATGAAAAACACTTAACATAGTGTTTTGATAAAGGAGCTCACCCCTCCTGGGCTACATCTCTTTGGTCCAACTTCCATGGCTTGGGCCTATGTATTGGCTTAAAATTAAAAAAATATAGTTTACAATGCTCTACATCTCCTGAAACCTACTTCAATGGACTCAAAGCATCCAAAAACCCCAAAGATGACTCTCCAAGCTCTACAATTGGACTACAGTTGATCTAGGCTTAACCTCCTCTCCTAGTGGACTTGGGCTTCCTTAAACTTGAACGTGGAAACATAATGTATAGAAGTGCCTCTCTACCTTTGCAACCCATTCCATTTTGTTTATAGCATCAAAATAATCTAAGAACACCTTTTTCTGATCCCCATTTGGTCAAATTTTGCCCAAGTTATGGTCAAAACAATTTCTCTAGTAATCCTACACTAAAAATGGAGGAACTCGAGTTAACTCCACTAAAATTGAAGTTTCTACTAGATTTGGGGGGCTTGCCAAATTTTTTGCCGAACTAACTGTAGTTTAACTATTCATTTAATTAATGTTAAACTCATATTAATTAACAATAATCTAGATTAGCATTTCTACTGCGCAATTAGGCTATTTGTTAGCCTTAACCCGACAATCATCGTGGAACATGTTACATGATGGTATTAAATGTCATGGTTTACAATGGTGGTCTCTACTAACTGTCAAACCTAGCGGTTTGATTGGAGGCAGACACATTTCGTGGTAATTGCAACGATCATGGTTACAGTTTGTTGTAGCCGATAGTTATGGAGTTGACAAATGTCACGATTTTCCTCTGGTGGTTAGTGCAATGGTTAGTTTGGCGGGTAGTGCAGAGGGGGCTGGGGTCTAGCCCTAGCCCATGGATCCGCCATTTGGTGGAGACCAGGTCTAGGGTTAGGCCCCAGCCCTAATCCCCAAACTGCAATTTGTTAAACATTAAATATATGCGGAACCCATTGTCTATTAAGATGCAATGTTGTGGTGAAGCGGTGAGACTGTTGGTTAATGCGAGTGAGGTCGCGGGTTCGACTCCACGGACCTGCCCTAAAATTTTTGGTAAAGTGTCCATAGCCAGTCCTTTCGGGAGGGGCACATGGTGGCCTTCAGGCTTGCCACTTATCCCCTCCTCATTGGTCCAACATCCAACCAATCAAAACGAACCATGTCACCACACTTGCAGACCAACCATAACCTGACACTTGGCATAATTTTATTGATCCATTGACCACCGTTGACTTTTCCCAATCACTTGCCATATCAGTAGTACAGACTACTGACTAGGCAGTGATTGTACCTTTTTTTTCCAATAATTTCTGCTATTTGGCAAAGCGGTTAGCAGGCTCTATCTTCCTCATACGAACTCTATTTTAAACGAATAAAGTTGTGTTGGGATCATTTTTCTGAGACAGACATGTTCTTCTAGGTTTCGAACAATTATGAGAACTTTTCTTTTTGAGCTAATTTTTGCCCATAATCTAGATTCTGATCAAATACCATACTACGTGCATTCATATTTAGGGATACATATTTAGAAAAAAATGACATAATATATTGAGCATATAATATATTGAGCATATTGGGTAAAGGGATTTTATATTGGTAGGTATTAAAAATGGAGCTCAAATCTAATTAAAAAATATAAAGGGGTCTAAAAATTTTTAATGAAAAAATGGATACCTGCAATACCTAGTGAAAGAAGGGGTTTTTTGAATGGGGAAGATGTATTAGGTTCGTATTGTTAGGGGGTTAAATAATGTAATTTTTGAAGTTATTTTCCAATATGTAGTCAAAATAGGGATATTGTTTAGTATGTTTCAAACACACGTAATATGTCAAAGGTTCATTGTGTGAAGCCCCCGTAGAACATCCATAGGTTATGCAATTATTTTTTTGTTTGTGAGCATATAAAAGTCACTTTTTAAGATTACCTACTAGATACATTCAATATATAGAATGCTTGCCTATATAACTAGTGAACACAACATTCTATGTCTTTTTCAAATGGGAGTTTGTCAATAGAGCGATTTAGTATTGAGAATGCCTCTCTAACACAACGACTAGATGAAAGTATGTTAATAATAATCCGTCATAAAAATACATCAATCATGGTTAGAATCAATTTGATCTTAAATGGATTAAGTGGCAACTCAAATATGGGAATGGAGAAAGACCATAGTCTATGATATTTCAGAGTGGATAGAAGTTCTAATGAAGATCATACTAAACAAAAATATCAACGTGAAAAATGGTTATGTGGTTTAATGTTGTGCTTTGTTATGTAAGATTTGTAATGTGAGAATTAAGGGAGAGTGTTAAGATTAATTCTAACATCAATAAATTAGTTTGGGTTTACTGAGGTTATTGAGATATTCTCTCAACTTCTCACCCTAGAATTGAAATTATTTGGATCTCACTCCAACTATATAAATGTAATATATTTAAGATTGAAAATATGAAATTATTTTATAGTGTTGAAATAAATTTATTTTTAACTCCTTGTAATGTTTTAAATTAATTTTATTCTCTAATTAATTATTATATTGGAATTTATACTTATATACATTTGTAATAATATTTTTAATATCTTAATCTTATGGTCCTATAGTTCTGTATTACACCAAAATTTCTACTTAAATTTAAATTTCATAACATCTTTCATATTATCATTAATCTTAATAGTGATCACTTAGTAAATACCTTAATGGATTAATCAGGACATGGCTTCTTTATGCTAACCACATTTGAGAGGAAAGTGCTTTTGAATATATTTAAAAAAAAACCATAAAAATCCTCTTCTTTTTTATATTATTTACCTTGTTCCTCTAAATTAGTTAACTAATAGAAAACATGGTTTCAATTATAGAATGAACCACTTCTATGATGAGGATAGGATAGGGTGTATCATCTTTAATTTTGAGATTGTAAATTATAAATATTTTAGATTTTTCTTATCTTTCTCTAATAGTTGATGTTACACCCATAGATTTCACTAATTATATGAGATATCAAGAGTGTTGAGAGTGTATAGTAGGATTTTATTCTTATTACAAATCCATACATATATTTACTTAGAACTATTTCCAAGCCCATTATAATATTTCTAGCTTCTACTTATCCTTGTTCATGTTACCTTGTGATGAAGATCAATTATGAGATATACTTGTGATAAACTTCCTCTGTGTTGTCATTATCATACATGAAATTACATAAGTGATATTTTTGGATTTGATTACCATGATTGTTATTTTATCAATACTAATTTTCATACCCATACTATAGAAAAATACTTAAGAGTGTTTAGTTACCTTTTGAGACCATAGGATATCCTCAACATAAGAAAAATATCATTAGCATAAAGAAAAAGTATTATGGATACTCTAGCTAGAGACATTATAAAATATCCAATCTCTTCCAATGGACATGTTATATTTCAATCTACATGTTATATTGAGTAGGGAAATAGAGAACAACCTTGATTAGATCATATATTACAATTAATTTCTTTAAAATTATATGTATATTTCCTATAAATGTTACCAACATTCTCATATAGACTTCCTATAGTTTACTTCAAATTGAAATGAAAATTTTGATCTCTTAATTGGGATGAGAGGTGCTCTACAACCAAGCATAAGGGAGATGTGTAAGCATTAAATGTTAGATAATAGATGTAGATATTTTTAAAATTTTGGCACTATATGTTATGTAATGTAAACTTATATGAATTTATATATGAATAAATATAATTGTAATATTCATATCTAAATTCAAATTTTATCATTTTCTTTAAACTTCAAAGGCCTGTAAACTCTCACAAAATGGTTGTCGTAAAAATCATCTAGTCCTCTGGTCCATTGCATGCTATGAGGTATTTATATGGCACATACTTGGATGGATACTTTGGTCCCTTTTATAGATCAAGTAAATAGAGGGTTTGATATGGATCTTAAATGACACTATGTGAGAAATAATATTAGAGTGATTTGACATAGATTATTTAACTTATGTGGGTTTCTTATTGAGCAATTAGGTATAACAAAAAAAAAAAAAATAGTTATAGAAGTTTATAGAAAGATCAAGGCCACTCCTCTGGGTCCTTTATGTTATTAGTATTCTACCTTTTCTATGAGAAAAAAAAAAGTTTAGGGTTATACCTTTTCTGTCAAGAAAGTGATGTGGAGGGTTTGCAAGATTTTAGAATATTTCAGGGGACTCCCTCTAATGAAAGATTTGAAGCATACCTGAGCTCAACCTATAGTTTCACGATCAATTCATACAAACTCTCCTGAAAAAAGAAATCACAATGAAGGTCAACACAGATACCCTCAAGGAACTCAATGGAGTCACTATTAGTATGCAGATCTTTTATTTCAATATCTCTAAAGTTATTCAGCGGGGCACAAATTTGGATTTCTACATGGCATCAATTAGGAAATATTTTCCTTTAAGTAATTTTGATGATTCCAAAGAATGTGGATCTAGCCTTGTTTTGGTAACTTCACTTAGCCCCTTTTCAAGAAAGTGTAGTTCGTGTGGTGGTGATGGTCTATTTCTTCACCCCACATAGGTTTGGATCTACCTTGATTCATCAAAATAGTAGGTAGATGTCTAGTATCAAATTGTTATATTGAACCACATATTAAAAAATAAAAAAATAAAAACCAAATAAAATTTCTTGGGCCTTTTAGATTGATAGTGTGAACCACACTAATAAAAAATAAAACCTGTCTTGACCCCTTCAATCTGCCTAGGATTTTGGGCCTGATATTCTGTCATGAAGTAAAGTTCATGTAGATATGTAATATTTTATTCCAATTTAGAAGAAATCCTAGGGAATGGGATGTACAAGTGTGAATTCCACTATGTATTTGTGTTCCACTAGAATTAACACCCAACGATATATTTCCACCTATTGCCATGGTAGTTGTAATTTTAGAGGCATTGTGTTGGGTGTCTTTATCTGCAATAATACATATCTATGAATAATAACATGGAGAAATTTTTTTTCGTTATCGCATTGGAGAGTTCAAATAAATGTATTTAAACTTTACCAAGTTATCATTGAAAATGACAAAATTTACTATATATTTACCTAGATTATTCCTTACATTAGAGGGCGAACTTTCATATAACTTTCCACATTGATAGTATGGTAATTTGAGCTTTGCTTACATATCATTGTCTAGTCATTGAAATATTTTGATTACTTTCGATGGTGATTCTTCCTTTTGATAAATTTCACAAGTCTTATTCTTTGGAGAATGAACTATGACATAGCTTTCTGGAAAGCTTCCCATTGAGAAATTTTGTATAAAATTTTCATATTCTAATAATATGGTAAATTTAAATTTATGTCAAGTGCAAATTCTAATAATAAAAATAGTTTTCTTTTAGATTAATCTCGGAGTACCCATAGTAATAATCATACTTGTCAACATTTCAAATCCTAACAGGGATCCATCATCAGGACAATTACTAAATGATGATAGAAGAAGAGCTTAGTGAGAGTATAAATAGTATTAAGATATTTTTAAGATAATTTTATTTCAAGGAAATGAGGTCGACTTAAATGATCAAGGTGGATATTGGTGGCCACCTGCCAATTCCACTTGGACCTTCACTATTGCTTCTTTCAGTTTTTCAGTTTCCTTAATTGTAGCACAATTTACTGTTTTTAGCAGTTTTTCGGGTCCTAAACTTCCAGAGTTGTTTTGAGGCCCTAAACGATGTTTTTTTGGAGATCTACTACCAGTGATTTTCTATCTAAAATCATCTTTTCTATCGTATTCCTCAGAGATATATTTCCAATGAGTTATCATGCGCATTACATAGAGATAATATGACCAAGTCACGACCCCAGGAAGTTGGCTTTCCAACTCACCCCAATGGGGCCCATAAACTCTTGGTGTTACATATCCTCGGGTTAGGGTTTTGGTTGTTTAGAATTTTCTCTTATTGTTCAATAATAAAAAGGCCCTTGAGCCTCATTGTAAGGCAGTTCAAAGGCATGTAGCTGCCACATCTCTTCTCAGAGATAAGCTACCATCTCCCTAGCTGGTTTATTTCCATTTCTATTTGTAAGCGTATTTCACTATTTTACATTAATGAAATGAAGTATTATTACCGCTTCATCTCTGTGTTTATGATTATCTCTGTAATTTGTTGCTTTCCTATTTAAATCTAGATCAGTGGTATCAGAGGGGTCTGCTTTTTTTTCTTTGTTTTTCTTTGCATGTGCCCAATGAGGTCAAGATATAAGGAGTTAGGCCTTGAACTGGTCAAACCTTTGTAGGACCAACCTTGCAAATCCTGCGATCTCCCTGAAAAGAAATATGAGGGGGTAGGAGATCCTATCAAAATATTGCTCGTAGAAGCCCTCGAGCGACAAAGGAATGCGATGATGGACAACTTTGCCCAGATCCTTCAGCAGCTAACCAGAGGCGATGCATCGACTTCCAACAGCTACTCCGGAAACACCACATCATTTAAGGTACAAGTTAATTTTGAAATCCCCATATTCGAGGGTCAGATAGATGTAGATGCCATCGATAAATGGTTAAATCTACTAGAGGGTTATTTTTCTGTTCATGATTTTTCCAGTTGGGAAAAGATTATTTTCACTCTTCTTAAAGTAGCCCCCCACGTTAAGGACTGGTGGGAAACTTACTGCGAGTAGAAGGATGAAAGTACAGGCTCACTATTTTCAGCCGCACCCACTTGGAATTCATTCTAGGATGCCATCAAGGAGCAGTACTACCCTATCGGAAGCTATGAGGATCAATACATAAAGTGGACCATGCTGTGGCAGGGAACGGACCTAGATGTGCTGGAGTTTACCAATATTTTCCATACCCTTCATAAAAAGTTGGGTATCAAGGATTCATAGTAGCATTTGGTACTCAAATACAGCGGCTGCCTGCATAAGTACATCCAGGAAGAAATAGAATTCTTGAACATCTCCTCACTCGGCACGGCATACCGATATGCCATCAAGGTTGAGAAAAAGTTGAAACAGAAGAAGAGAGACTTTGGATATGCGAACCCAAAGCAATGGAAAGGTGCCCCCAAATCACAGAATAAAGGACAAAGCCAAGGTGGGCGGCCCAAGACAACCTGCCAAAGATGCAAGCAAAGAACAACGCCGCAAAGTCGAAAAAGGACACGGGAAAGTGGTGTGAGTTCCATAAGAGCTCCACTCACAACAAAAGTGAGTGTTGGGCCAAGAAGTCACTAGTGGTTGAGTTAAAGGTTTTAGAATCAGATGCATTTTCCGACTCTGAGTCAGAACCCGACAAGGGGAAGTATATTATTAATGTAGAGCCCAACGCCACCATTGCCACCATGAAGATCCAGAAGGAGGAACCCAAAGATCCAGAGGAGGAGGAGTGTCTCTTCCACTCCCAGATGTGGGTAAAGGGCTCCCCGCTACAGTTCATTTTCGACAGTGGGAGCCAAAAGAACCTCATTTCAATAGAGGTTGTGAAGTGGATGGGATTGCTGACCACAACACATCCACAACTGTATACCATCGGGTGGCTTCATCAAGGACGGGATCTTCGGTGAGCTAGTAGTGTCACCTTCCATACAACATCAAGCCCTTCATGGATGAAGTATTGTGTGACATTTCTCCCCTTGAAGTTTGTGATGTATTATTAGGACAACCATACTTGTAGAATTGACATGCTGTGTATGAATCAAGGCCCCGTGCTATTATTGTTACTTTGGGAAATAAGTTGTACAGGATACCAGAGGTAGCACCACCTACTGCCATCTATTTGGTTACTGCAAAACAATGCAGTAAGCTCATTTCCAAAACTGGGAAATTTTTTTTCTTGATGATATGCCCTCAAGGAGAGAAGAAGATGGTGGCCACGACCTCCAAACAGGGCCCCTTCACATGACAATTACAGATGGAAAAGGTCGTGGACGAGTATGAGGACATCTTCACCTTCCCCGTAGGGGTTCCTCTACACTGTCAGGTCAAGCACTCCATCGATTTGACCCTAGGTGCGCCGCTGCCAAATGGACCAATCTATCGATGCTATGTTCTAGAGAATGATGAAATCAAGAGGCAAATCCAGAAGCTTTTGTAGAAAGGTCATCTCTGTTCGAGTTCATCATCCTGTGGGAGCCCGATCGTGTTGGTACAAAAGAAGGATAGGACTTGGAGACTCTGTATTGACTATTGGGTGCTGAACAAGATCACTGTCTATAATACGTACTCGATCCCATGGATTGATAACCTCCTGGACCAATTGAAGGGGGAAAAATATTTCAGCAAGATCGATTTGAAGTCAGGATATCACCAGGTACCAATCGAACCCTCCAATGTGTGGATGACTACCTTCAAAGCCAAGGAGGGCCTTTTAAAATGGTTGGTTATGCCTTTTGGATTGACGAATGCTCTTGCAACATCCATGAGGCTAATGGATGACATCTTGCAGCCATTCACCAACTCATTTGTAGTGGTATATTTGGATGACATCTTGATCTTCAGCCAAAGTTGGGAAGAGCACCTCCACCACATCCGACAGGTTCTCCAAACACTGCGCCAACACAAGTTATGTGCCAATTTGGAGAAATGCACTTTTGGCATGACCCAAGTTCAGTATCTGGGATACATTATTGATGAATAGGGGGTGCATATGGATCTAGCCAAGATCCAAGTCATTCGGGATTGGCCATCTCCAACCACTTTGACAGAGCTCTACAGCTTTCTAGGTCTTGCCAACTCCTACCATAGGTTCATGTTGGAATTTTCTCATATCACTTATCCCTTGAGTCAAGTCACCAAGGGAGGAGCAAAAGAAAAATTCTTTTGGTCTGAATCTCAACATAAGGCATTCATAGAGTTGAAAGATTACCTCTGCTCAGCACCAGTACTTGCATTACCAGATTTGTAACAACCATTTGAGGTCAAGACAGATGCCTCTGACTATGCTATTGGGGCAATCCTTACTCAACACGAGAATCCAGTGGCATATCACAGTGAGACACTTTCAAACACAGTCTGAAAGTATCCCACTTACGGCAAAGAGATGTATTCCATTGTGCAGGCTTGCCGACAATGCAAGCATTACATTTTGGGGAAGGAAACAATCATCCACACAGACCACCGACCCCTACAGTTCATACAGACCCAAGGGAAATTGTAGAATTATTGCCATCAGAAGTGGTCCACATACCTGCAACAGTTCCATTTGAATATCAAGTATAAGAAGGGCATCACCAATAATGTTGTAGATTGCCTTAGTTGACCACCAATCATGGCGTTAACTATCGTGCTCAACTCTTGTGGGCACGAGACTTCTGATTGGCCACTTCTCTACAAAAGCAACCCAGAATTTGGCCATGTTGGGTTGTGTTATATTCTTTCCACATAGTTAACAGGGGGTTTGAGGGGTACTCGTAACCCCACTTTATGGGGTCCGGGGCAGTGCCCCAGAAAATTTTGGTTTTGGACCCTATGTTAGGTTGGGCGGACCCACTTATGGTTTTGTGCATGATTTTCGCACATGTTTTTTTTTTGGACGCGATGGTTTTCGGTCCATGGTATTGGATCGATGGTTTTTTTGGTCCATGGTATTGGACGTGATGGTTTTTCGGTCGATGGTATTGGATGCTTCGGCATGTATAAATATGTATTGTAACATTGAAAGGAACATAATGAAAAATCAAGCTGGTAGTCTCGGTTTTGAGATCCAGTGGGAAATCTCTGTGTATATGTGTTTTATGTGTTATGCTCTCGCATTTTTATTTTTCCTGTGATTTGGAATTCGTATGCAGGTAATTTCTGTACGGGGTTAAAACCTACATAGAGAATGAGACTCTAGGGGTAGATTTATAGCTAGGGGCAGAAATTCGATTCCTACAACTCCACCTACTCCACCAAGAGTTATAAAAGACACACCTCCATCCCAGACTCATACTCCTAGCCATAGGATTTCTGGAATTCAACGGGTAGAAATTCAATCAGAATATTCTCCTACATCATCCACCAAAACATTCCTAGGAGAGAAGAGCTTTTTCACCTCAACAAGGGAGCCTATTGTAGTTGAAGAATTAGGAATACCTAGTGAGGAAGAAAAAGTAGAAACTCTCTCTCATATTCCATTAATAGATGAACTAGAGGAGGAGCGAATAAGCTTGCAGGTTGAGCCCTATACTGACTCTGAAGAAACTATAATGGCAGAAGAAGAACAAGATGGAGAATTCACACTGTTTGGAGGAGGGGGTAGAGGGAGAGGTAGATGTAATAATGGAGGAGGCAGAGAAAATAGGGAAGTAGATAAATCATTTGGATTCCCTATAATAGATGAGGAAACACATACCACAATGAAAAACATTTCACCATCTTTTCTCCCAAACGTTTATGGGTTGAGAAGTGAGGATTCTGAAACATTTTTGTTTGAGTTTGAAGTCTTGTGCAGAACCTATGACTATTTAGAAGACTCTCAAAAACACAAATTGTTCCCTTCAACACTAAAACGGGCTGCTTTGAAATGGTTTATGGGGTTAGTCACTCAATCCATTAGAACTTGGAATGACATGAAACAAGCATTTTTGGATAGATACTTGGATTATTGTATGCCTACCAATCATAAAGATGAGGTTTTCAAAATGATACAAAAGAAAGATGAAAGCTTGGAGGATTTGCTTGAGAGATTCAACTATAATCTGAAAAGAGCAAAGATGAACAATTTAGATGAAGAAACTTTGAAAGCTCTTTTGTTAAAGGCCATTAGAGATGAATGGATGGATACCTTTAACATGATGGGGAAGGGATATATCTCTCAACTTCCATTGAGTGACATAACATAACTATGTGTTCATCTCTCAAGGGGGAAATATAAAACGGGAAAGGGCCAAGAGATCCTTCTCTTGTTAGAGCAAACAAATCTGCAACCAGATCTATAAGTAGGGTAGAAATTGGCAATATGCTTGATGAGTTTAAAACTGACATTTTAGGGAGCCTTAGTGAGAAACTAGACACCCTTAAAATTCAGAACAACTAGAAAATAGAGGCAGATGCTTTAGCCATCTTTTGTCCAAAATTTAGAAAGAAATATGCTCTAAGGGAATGCCCTTTAGATGCAAAAATTGTAGAAACTTGAATGATTTTTTCAGAAAGTCATGAGACCAAGGATTGTCCTTCAATCCCATGTCTTAAGGTTCTCTTTCAAGAGGAAACAGTCCCAAATCCTGTAGAATCTCTTTGTTTTGTTGCAAGAAGACCTTGGCAGGAGCCACAAAATAAAGGATTCAACAATCCAATGTATCTTCAACCCCCACCAAACTGAAATTCTTGGCAACAACCTTGGCCTCAAACTCAATCTCAGTATCAATCTCAACTGTGGGCACAAGGGGTACAAAATCCTTATGGGAGATTTGCCCAATATTACCAATATCCTCCATCTTATCAGCATTATCCCCCCTCACAAAATTAGCCACAAAATTAGCAGCAACTTCCAAATCAAAATCCTCAACTTTCATTGCCATTTCCACAACAACCTCCACAACAAGGTCAAAATCCTCAACTCTTACTTCCATTTCAACAAAAACCAAATCTACTACCTTCCCAACCATTACCAAACCCCAATAATAAAAACCCTCAGAATGCTTACATGGTAGAAGGATGATAATTTCCAACTTACATGATTACTCCTCTAGATCTTAATGATGTTCGACTTAGATTGGGTAGGATATTAGAAAAGGAAAAACCTTCTATAGTTATTGAAGAGAAAGACACTTTTGAGGAGGATTCTCTAAAAGTCAATAAAATTTTTGAGGAACATCCCTCCAAAACCAAAACATTGAAAAAGAAAAACAAAAAGAATCACTAAAAACAACTCCTATAATTGAGCAACCCACATCTACTTCTACACCTCCTTTTCCTGAGAGATTACAAATTGATAGAGGGGTAGAAAAAGAGATCTTGTTTCCCAATTATGATTTTCTAGATGAATTCAAGAATGTTTGCACCAAAATTCCTTTACTGCACACCAATAGAGAAATTCCTATTCTATCCAAGACAATAAAGGAGTTGAGCATCAAAAGACCAAGAAGAAAACTGAGAGAAACAAAAAGAAATCACCTGGTAGGAAAGATAGCAGACATCATGATGGGAAAGATTGCCATGCAGAAATATGTGGATCTTGGAAGTCCAACTGTCAAGACACATATAAATGGGATTGAAATTCAAAATACATTAATTGACTTAGGGACAACAATAAACATTATGAGTAGACAAACTATGGAGCAGCTTAAACTTCCTAACCTTCTTTACACACCTACCCTACTACAACTTGCATATAAATTAGTAATTAAACTAGATGGTGTGCTAGAAGATATTTCATTCCCCTTAGATTCTTGGTAATATCCTGTTGATTTCATGATTTTAACTCCCAAGAATAATTTAGGAGGACACCCACTCATATTAGGAAGACCTTGGTTGGCCACAGTTGATGCTTTTATTAGTTGTAGATATGGTGACATGGATATTTCTAATGGTAATTCAACAAAGAAATTTACTTTGTATCCTCCAGCAAAAGAAATAACAGAAATAGATGACAAGAAATGGATTAATGATGAAGATGATATTCAGCCTCTCTTTACTATATTAGAAATTAGTGAAGATAGCCAAATTTTGAACACATTGGAAAATTTTGAAACATCTTCAGAACATAATAATGCACAATTTCAAGAAATATCTAATCTTGAATACTTGTCATCTAGGCAGATGTCTCTCTATTCTATGGAAGAGTTTGGTAGCTCTATAATTGAAATTTTTCCAGGTAGGACATTGAACATAAACAAAAACTTGGAGAAGTACAACAAGAAGAGCTAACCAAAATATTACAAAAACATTCTAATGCATTTGCATGGGAGTATACTAACATGAAAGGTATTGATCCTAAGACTTGTATCCATCATATCTATATTGAGGAAAATAGTAGACCAATTAGAAAACCTCAAAGAAGAATGAATCCAAGCCTTAGGGAAATTATGAAAGAAGAGCTCCAAAAATTACTCAATGTAAACTCCATTTACCCAATTTCAGATAGCCAATGGGTTTCTCCTTTGGTAATTGTGCCTAAAAAGAATGGTAAATGGAGGGTGTGAATTGATTACCGAGAATTGAATAAAGCAACCTTGAAAGATCACTTTCCTTTGCCCTTTATAAATCAAGTGTTAGATACATTAGCAGGTAAAAAGTATTTCTCATTCTTGGATGGTTTTAGTGGTTATAATCAAATTCAGGTAGCACTTGAGGAACAGGATAAAACCACAATTACTTGTCCATGGGTTTACGTAATGCACCTGCAACATTCCAAAGTGCAGTACTAAGAATTTTTTCTGATCTAATACATGATTGTGTAGAGGTATATATGGATGATTTTACAGTTTATGGTAACATATTTGAAGAAGCTTTGGAGAATTTGGAAAAATTCCTTAAAAGATGTAAAGAAACAAACTTTTCACTAAGCCATGAAAAATGCTTTATGATGTTTACAGAAGGTATTGTTTTAGGACATCACATTTCGGGAGAAGGGATTAAAGTTGACAAGTCTAAAGTTGAAGTTTTCTCTAAGTTGTCAATTCCAACTTTCCAAAAGGATGTTATAAGTTTTCTAGGATTTACAGGATATTATATAATATTTATAGAAAACTTCACTAAAATAGCATCTCCACTCTTCAAATTGCTTACAAAAGATTGTGAATTCAAGTGGAATCCTGATTGCCAACTAGCATATGAAACCTTGAAAGCAAAAATATCTAAAGCACCTATCTTAAGAGGACCAAATTGAAAACTTCCTTTCCATATTTCTATATATGCTTCAGATACAACTCTCAGAGTTGTATTGGGACAAAAATATTTGATTCCTTATGCCATTTACTATACAAGTAAAAATTTGACTCCCACTAAGTTGAATTATGTTGTAACTGAAAAAGAATTCTTAGTTGTTGTTCATGCAATTAACATGTTCAGACACTATATAATAGGCTATGAAACCTTTGTTCATATAGATCACTCTGCAATTAGATATTTGATGAATAAACCTATTACTAATGTCAAAGTTACAAGACGGCTTTTACTTTTGCAAGAATTCAACATTATTGTGCTAGATAGACTTGGAAAACAAAACACAGTTGCTGATTTCTTGTCCAGGATTCAAAATATCAAAGAAGACTCTCCGGTTGAAGATAAGTTTCCTTATCAATATCTCTTTGTAGTAACCACTCAAACTCCTTGGTTTGCAGATGTTGCTAATTACTTGGTTACAAGGAATTTACCTTAACATTTATTTCCTAGAGAGAAAAGTAAGATTATTCAAGATAGTGCAAGATATTCATGGATCACTAACAAACTGTATAAAATAGGGTCAGATCTTATGATCAGAAGGTGTGTCAAGGAAGATGAGATTCTTGATATTCTCAAAGCATGTCATGATGAGCCGTGTGGTGGACACTTTGCTAAAAAGAGGACAGCCTATAAAATCCTTTCCTTAGGATATTATTGGCCATCCATCTTCAAAGATGCTAAAGAATATGTTAGAAGGTGTGACGATTGCCAAAGGGTAGGGAAACCTTCTCCCTCAAATGAAATTTCACAACCTAAGGTACTTATTGAACCCTTTGAAAAATGGGCTTTAGACTTTATTGGACCTATTAATCCTCCATCCAAGCAAAAAAAGTATATATTGGTATTCATTGATTATGTCACCAAATGGGCAGAAGCCAAAGTATTACTTTTTTCTAATGAAAAATATGTAGTTAGTTTTCTTTTTGAGGATATTTTTACTTTCTTTTGTGTTCCAAGAGAAATTGTGATAGATCAGGGACCTCAATTCACATCCAACATGATGGAGAAGCTTATGGAGGAGTACAAAATCAAGCATAGGAAATCCACTCCCTATCATCCAAAAGAAAATGGTCAAGTGGAGTATACAATTAAAGTGATTGAAAGAATCATCACCAAGACTATTGGTGGGCTCCAGTATTGCAGCAATAGTGCTGCAACTCCTGGGACTCCCTTCTTTACTTTTATCAACCCGGTCATTCGTAACAAACTTGGAAGCGACGGTGTTGTATGCACAAGTACTAGCTCTTGCCACAGTTGTCACTTGGTCAGTTGGGACAACTCTGCTAGGGGCTTAAGCCAACTTCTTTGAGCTCCTAGAAGAAGCTTTTTAATTGATGGATGAAAGCTAACTCAAAGGAAGCTAATCTACTTGCGAAAAGAGATTGAAAAACTGAAGGAAAGCACAAACCCTAGCAAACCCTGATTCTACCAGCTAGTCCTACTCATGCAAAGATGAGAATGAAAACTACTGAAAGAGATGCCATTACTTCTATGAAGGTAAAATACATGTGTTTAGACTACCTTTGTCCTAAGAAAACATCTTTTTGTATTTTTGATTAAGTTGTCAATTTCATCATGCATATGCTTTAACTATGCTTTACTGTGCATGGGTGGATCAAGGAGGAGAAATGCTTGGAAAAGGTTGGGAAGGTTCAGAGAGGGTCTAAGGAGTCCCTAACACCCTTCCAGAGAGTTTCAAAAAGTTTGGCTATCAAGAACCTCATTGTGGCTTCTACAAGAAAGTCTCAGGGTTCTACAGGATGTTCAGGAATTTCTACAAGATGTTCAGAAATTTCTACAGGATGTTTGAAAATGGGTTTTTAGAGGATAGGTGAGTGAGGGAAGATGCATGAATGGATCTGGAGGTAGGATAGGGGTCTAAAGTGGCCTAGGGACTGGTGGATGGAGCAGTGAGAAGGTGTAGAAGGCTGAGGCAATGATTGAGTAAGAAGGTAGGGTTACGTTGAAAAGAGGACAGGTGGGAGACGAGGAACCCAACTAGGAGATGGAACAGGTGGCTCAAATGATGCTTTGGGTGGATGAAAGAGTGGTGGAGATGCCTTGCATGGTGTACTTCAATCGAATCAACAAAGTCTTGCAAATGATCAAAATCCTAGCTAATCTAGTCTACCTATCAAAAGCATGAATGAACAATAGCTGTATTGGAGAGAAAACCATGTACATCAACTATGCAGAGAAACATTTCAGAGCTCTAAACCCATAACTAAATTTTGTAAAGGAAAACAGTACACTAAGGATTGCATGGTCAAGAAACTGGTGTTTTTGTTGGGGCAACACTGTTTCTTCAATTCCAGCCCCTGATCCAATAAGGATGAGGTGAAACCGACGGTGTGGTTGTCCCTTTTATTTGAAGCTTTTTCTGTTATTATCCTACCAAAACACCTGAAGCAATGCTATTCATAACCAATGATCTATCCAAGCAACATAACTAAATCTGCCTAACAGAAATACGTTCAAATGCATAAAGGGAAACAGTGATGCATAAAGGAAAAGCAACAGTATAGAAAGGAGGCCCTAGGCTCTCAGGTTGGGCCTAGGCCTGAGAGCTATGGCTCCTATGGAAAACTCATATTTGATATAAAATCGAACTGCTTCTCATTATCAAAAAATAATCATAAGAGTGATGCCAAAAATGGCTACCAAAGAACAAAGTAAAGCTAGCAGCACTGAGGTGCAAAATATGCAATGGTTTCAAAATTCCCTTACGAAGGCTGAGGCCTCAACATTTATACATCACGAGGGACCTAGTTGGCCTCCTCAATCTGTGGAACTCGGCTGTCCAAACTGTGAGTTAGACAGTCCCTTCTAAAATCTGCTTGGCTGCCTTCTAGATTTGGTTTTGGTGGTCTTTGGAGCTCGGACTTGGGGGTGAAGATCCTAAGGAAGGGTTATTTAATGCCATAGACAACCCCCCTATGAATCCTCACCTCAGGCTTGGCTGTCTTTTAGCCCATGATTGCTCAGTTTTGCTCCAACATGTGTCAAAAAACCTGAAATAAGCACGTGTTAACCACCTAGGAAGAGTGACTACCCTTATTCATACAAATGACATAAACATACTGAAAATAATGCATAAGCTATGGAAAATGAAGGATTTGAACAAGGACTAAACAAGGATAATTAGGCCAAATGAGCCCAACAAGTTAACAATTTTGGGGCTCATCAACTATGCATCTACATAGAAGAGATTGGGCAGAAAGGCTTCCTGAAGCCTTATGGGCCTATAGAATTACATGGAGGAATACAACGAGACATACATCCTATGAACTTGTTTATGGGAAGAAAGTCTTGTTTCCTATAGAGTTCCAAGTCAAAACTTTAAAGATGGTAGTCCAGTTGGGGATGGATTTATCAAAATCTCAAAAGCATAGACTAGAGCAATTGAATGAACTTGTTGAAATCAGACAAGAGGTTGTTCAAAGGACCTGTCTAGTTCAGCAACAGAGGGCTAAATGGCATGAAAAATACATTAAGGACAAGAAGTTTCAAGAGGGAGATTGGGCATTGTTATTTGATTCAAAGTTTAAATATTTTCAAGGGAAGTTTCAAACTCATTGGCTTGGGCCATATGAGATTGAAAAAATTTTCAGTAATGGAGCAATAAGGATCAGAACAATAGATGAAAGTCAAACTCCTCTCCTTGTGAATGGTTATAAATTGAAAATTTATCAAATACCAATATTACAGGAAGAGTTCATTAAGATATTTCAGAACAATTCTGAAATGAAGTTGGTGAAGAAGAATCTTTCTTCTCCATCAACTTAGTCTTTTTTTTTCCTATCTAAAAAAAAAGGAGAAAAAATAATTCTATAAGGTTGAAAACCAATCATTTATTGGCATGCTTATAAAAAAAATACATGGTGAAAATCAGAAGCCTCTGATACCCTATATTTTCCATTTCCTTTTCTGAAAAAAAATGTTGACTCACTTTGCACTCTGCAAAATTCATTTTTTTATCTCATTTTCACTCTGTTTTACTTTTGCAAAGTTTCACTTCACTCCACTACCATATTCCACCAATAAAGTTTTCCTCTCCAACATTTCTTCCATCTCCATTTTTCATTTATCATCTTGTCATATTTTCACTCACACAACCATCTCCATTTCATTCATTCATAGAGTCATATTTTACTCTTTGTTTTACATTATGCAGTTGTTTCCACGTTCTACAATTGTTCCCGTTCCATAGCTAATCTTGTTCTGTAGCCAACCTGATTTTGCAGCAATATTTTCATCATTAGTGCAAGCATAAAGAGGCGAGTTCATAATAAAATTTCATATGCAGGTAATTGAGGAGAGAACAACTTTTGAAGACCAATCACATCTAATCACCTGCGGAAGCAAACAACAAGAGATTAGCAAGTGGAAGGTATGGTTCAAAAAGGTGAAAAACAAAAACTTATTTCAAAAGGAAATACAAAACATAAGTTTGTATAACTCGTATAATCACATGAATCCTTGATTTATCATTATGAGATTTGACTGCCATGACCATTCTGCCACACCTTCCATCTTTAATACATAACGGTCTAATGATGCAATCTCTATTTTAAACTCAATGATCCATACATAACCGGACTTTGCCAACACACCTGTCAAAAGGTTAGATTCATGAAATAACCTATTTGAATACAACTCCTAAAAACCCTGATTTTTCATTTATTACACCAAGTTTTTCTCTTATACTTCCATAGCTTTTCATGCATACAAACACTCTTTTACCTTGTACACACGGTCGCTCTATTTTTGTGTTCTTTGCATATAACAATCACTCTGTTTTTCACACAGTTTACGTGTATAGCCACTCCATTTCATATACCTTGAGCACACTCTATTTCCACACATTTGATGCATACAACTACTCTATTTTTGTATACCATGTATGTATAGTTGTTTTATCCCATACTCATAGTCATTTTACTTCCATATATTTTTTCATTTCGTCCCCATATCCATAGTTATTTTTGTTTCTATATACCGGTTGTTCCACTGCCGTATACACAGTCCTCTTTACATAGTCACTCCATTTCTCAAACGGTGAAGGGAATTTTGAAGAATAACAGAGAATAGAGGTGATGGGGCTCATCGTCAGAACTGAACCCATAGGGGTGAAGTACATGGAAGGTTATCCTCAGCTGAAAGGAATGTTGCAGAAGGCTGGTTGGTTGAGTTTCATTGAAAAATTCAATGGTTACCATAAAGAAATAACCAAATCTTTTACCAAATCATTTGATGGAATGGACATGGAAATAGGTGACATAAAATTTGCAGTGATCAAGTCTTTTAATGCTAAAGCAACTGAGCTACCAAGGCTAGGAGAGAGGTGGTTCAAGAAAAAAGAATTTCATGATGAAACCTGGAAGGTCATTCTCAAAAATCTAGGTATGGACACTTTGGTTTTTAGGAAAGGGATTCCAATCTCTGCACTTAAGGGAAAATGGAGTAGCATGTTATTAATTTTGCAAAAGTTTATTACATGTGAGGAAGGGTTTGGTTCCATGTATGTATATCACATAAGACTGTTAATCAATTTTCTTGAAGATGGAACCCTCAATCTCCCATTTTTCCTGTTGAATAGTTTGAGAAGAATGGCCACTAATGTTTAGAATAAAATTGAAGCAATAGAAACCACTCTTTATCATCATGGACTAGTGATAATTTTAGTTGAACATCACTTAAAAAGTGTAGGGGACACATGGGAGGAATTTTTGGTTAGAAAATTCTTCCAAGATGCTCCAGAATTGCCTGAGGAAAGTCCTGTAAAAAGAAGTAGGAGAAGGAAGACCAGTCTCATCATTCAAAACACTCCTGAAACTTCAGCACAAAAAAACAATGAAGAAGAGCCCATCTTTGAAACATTAACAGAGATCATAAATAAAACAAAGCAAAGAAGAAAAATGAAAGAAAAGGTTGAGGAAATCCACAAGAATATTCCTGAACCTTCATCATCTAAGGAGGATGAACAACTGCTTTTAGATAGACTAATCAAAATCAGAGATCAGCTCAAGAAAGAGAAGGAGAAGGGAAAAAGGGAACAGGTTATAGAGGAAGAAATCATAGGCTCCCAAAGTTTGAGGAGAAGTTCTAGACTCAGGGGTCAAGTGAAGAAAGGAAAATCAAAAGAGACCTAGTTCATAGATTTGGGGGAAAAACTCCAACTCAATCCCATGACAATATTCCATATGAGCAAAGCCCACAGAACTCTCCTCAACAAAACTTTGAAAGTAGCCCAAGAAGAGCCTCTCCAGGAATTGATCCAATCCAACAATAGATTTATGACTACATAGAGTCATTGGAGAAAAAGAGTACATCAATGGACCTAGTGAATTAATCTAGTCCTAAGCAGCTTTCCACATCACAAAAGACTTTAACTAGCTCACTTAAATAGGAAATCTATGAGCTAGAAGTTCTAAATAGGCACATCCAAAGAGAAAATGAAGCCTTAAAAGAATAGAACAAGTTGGATAATATTATCCATGATAACACTATGCTTCACTTGGGTTTATGGCACAAGAAGAATAGAAAACTAAAAAGGAAGAATAAGAAACTAAACAGGGCACTCATTAACCTCAAGTACAGATTTCTCATGACTCAGCCTAGGATGGCAGTTGGTGCAAAGAAGAGTAAGAAGAGGTTGGATGTTTTGGTTGAAGTCTCAGAACAAATGTAGTAGGAGGAGGGAATTCACAATTTTGATTGCATGGGGACATGCAATAGTCTTGCAGTGGGGGTATGTTGAGTTCCAAAACTGCCTTTCCCTTAGCTACTTTTCTCATCCTTCCTTCTTTGTTTTTCCATGAAAAATGCATCCTTATCATCAAAAACCATTATACATTGCCTCAAGGAGTATATTTCAATGATTTACATGTTATATTGTTATTTTTTCTAGTTGAATAAGTTTTTGTCTTTTAGCTACGGAACACAACCTCATTCTACAGCTAATCGGTTGTTCCGCAGCTACTTCCATGCTTTTGTACATTCTAGGTGTCAAGAGAGGAAAAGGACTACATGTGTAGCTTAGAAAACATCAAGGCATGGATCATATCCTATTCATGTGGCCTAGATTGACAAGGAAGACTCTGGCCAAAGGGATATCAAACATAGAAACCTATGGCAAATAGGAATTTGTTTTGCACACGTTTCTCAATGATGGGATCCAAAGTAGTTTCCTGAGGCCATGGCCTTCATCTGCCACCTGCGCAAGTGGAATCCAGCAACCATTACCATAATATTTATGTTTCCAAGCAACCAAGGACAAGAATTCTGCATACTTGTCTGCTTACATGTTTTACTGTAACTTATTTCTCTCTTTAAAACAACTGTATAATTTCTCTATAAATGCCTGTGTGAAGAATTCAGAACAAGCTCAATTTTTTTTCTTATTTGTTAAGTTCAGATTTCCGCTTTGTAGTTTGAAGAACTCATTCACTATTTTTAATATAAAGACTGTGTTTCATGGATACCTGAAGCGTTGTTGGAGAGTTGATTAAGTGCTTATACTCTGAGACCTTTGTAGAGGGCCCCTGCGTTGGTCAAGGTTACATTTTATTTCTATTTTGTCTTTCATAGTTAACTGTAAATTCACTGTGTTTTTCCCATGATGTTTATAACCATTTTCTAACTCTGTTCATAATGCAACTTGTGTCATCTTCTTATTTGCATAGAATAGCTCTTTTGTTTCACTACTTTATATTTTCTTATCAGTAGCTTGAAGTTGATGTCAGTAGCATAGAGTAATTTAGATTTGTTGATCATTAGTCTAGTTTCTTTCATTTGTTGTTCATTAGTCTTTAGATTTTGAATTTAACTAATCAATGCCATTTTGTCGTTAGTTTAATAACTCATGTTGTAAGTGAATGTTTCCGAAAGCCCTTTTAGTTGATGGTTCATCTTAAACTAAGTGGTGAAATATTTCATTTATGAATGAGTCTTTCTCTGCATTTTTATGTTTACTTTTTCTTAGAACAATGAAGTATGGAGTCCCTCAAAATGCTATCACAAGGAGGTTGTTCTCCCAAAATTGTGTAGCAAATTGATAAAGCACTTCATTTAGTTGTTATAGTATATTAGTTGCAATTTCACTCTCATTCTTAGTCTTTCATTTAATTTTGTTGCAATTCCATTTACAGTTTTAGAACAATGAAGTATTGAATCCCTCAAAATACTATCACAAGGAGGTTGTTCTCCCAAAATTGTGTAGCAGAGTGACAAAACACTTCATTTAGTTTTTATGATAGATTAATTGCAATTTCACTTTCAATCATAGTTTTTCATTTAGTTGCAATTCCATTTTCAGTTGTTCATTAAGTTTTGATTCTATAATAAATTAGACAATAGTTGTAATCTTATTTTCAGTATTTCATTTTTGGTTCATCATATTTGAATCCTATAGTAGCAACATCATGTTATACAGTTGCCTCCACTACTAGTAGAAACACCTCAACACATGTAGCAACATATCCAATGCATCCAACATATGTAGAAGCATATGTAACACCTATAGTATCACTTCAACCACCTATAGAAACAACATAGATAGCTGCAATCTCATTTTTAGTTTTAATATCTCATTTTAGCTTTGGTTTTGTAATTGATTAGATAGTAGTTTCAATTTCACTCTTAAGTCCTTTTATTTCATGTTTTGGAAACAATCATAATAGTAAGAAAAGAAACTTTGTGTTCATTTTCTTGGTTAAAACTTTACTTCCAAATTTGGCATAAAGCACTTTTAGCTCTCATTTCATTTTCTCTAGATTCTTAGCAGTAGTAGATTTAAGATTTTGTTAGGAATTAAAAGATCAAAACCCCAAAACAACTTAAAACTCAGAAACACTAAAGTAATAAGGGCCATCTAGCACATATAGTGCACTACACTTCATTGGTTTACAATACCTGGATTGATAATTTATGTAGAGAAGTTTAGGACACTAAATTGACCAAACACCTTCCATACCTATACTAATGGCTAGACATAGGTCGTCAATAGGATGATAGTGCACATACTCCACATGTACAACTCCAAGCATCCATGAACCTGGGATAAGAGTATTCCCTATGTGCAACAAAATTATAATAGAGCCCTCCATAGCTCGACTAGTCGTAGTCCCTTTCAAGTGGGTCTAGGATTTTAGCCATTATGCCCGATTGATGTTTCCATGCCTCATGTGACTACACAAACAGAATCTGCACATGTATTGTCCGAGGCTGATAAAGAAACTAGATTTATTGAATGCATCCAAAAAATCCTCTAGTAGGTTCACAACATCTTGGAAAAGTCAAATGCCAAGTACAAGGAACGACATTATCAACATCGGGTGCCACACATGTTTCAGGTGGGTGACAAAATTTCCTTGCATTTGCATAAAGAACTCCTTATTTAATCCCATCGGAAGCTCAAACCACTCCAATTTTGTCCTTACACTATTACCAAGGTTGTGGGAGACAATTATTTTTAGCTCAACATTCCCCCATTCCTTTGTGTACACCCAGTGTTCAATGTTGACCGCCTTCGACCATACTTCCCATTATTACTTGACACATTAGATATTGCAGAAAAACTCACACCAAGAGAGTTAAACCCAAAATGCATGGAACAGACCATAACGGATCGAATTATGGACACACAAGTCAAGAACACTCACCAAGAAAAGATCCAACTATATTAGGTCGTCAAAGTTGGTCAACTCCTGCAACAAGGCAAGTGGCTCACCAGGACCAAGTTCAGCAGAAGTTTCCCCATCTCATGGAGGCACTCAACACAATGGGGACCATTTCTTCCTAAGAGGGGAGGATTGATCAAGGTGGATGTTTGTGGCTAGCTACCTATTCTACTTCAACCCCCACCACTGTCTCTTTCATTTTTTCAGTTTCCTTAATTGTAACACAATTTACTATTTTTGGCAAATTTTCAGGTCCTGTACTTCCGGAGCCATTTTGAGGCCCTAAACGAGATTTTTTTGGAAAACGAGGGCTATAATAGTATGTAGACCTATATTGGCTTCTGAAAATTTGTATTCCTCGAATATATATTTCTAACAAGGTTTTGCGCACGTCAAACAGAGATCGTATGCCAAAGTTATGACCCCAGCTAGTTGATATACCAATTTACCCAAACGAGGCTCATAGTTTTGGCACTTCATCTCCTAGGTTTATATTTTTGGATTCTTATGGTTTTTCATTGTTTATCAATAATAAATAGGCATTTGTTCCTCATTGTAACATAGTTTAGAGGCATGTAACCACCACATCTCTTCTCAGAGATAAGCTAGCATTGCTCAAGCTAGTCTTATTTCCATTCTATTTGTAAGCATATTTCATTATTTGATATTAATGAAATGAAGTGTTATTTCTGCTACATCTCTGTATTTATGGTTATATATGTAATTTATTGCATTCCTAGTTAAGTTTGAATCAGGCACCCAACCTAACACTTAGTTAAATAAAAGAAACAAAGAGAATTTATAAAAAAAAAATTGTTGACTAGCAGAATCGACAATGGAAGTGGTATTGTACCTGCGTTACACAAGGTCGAATCCCACCGGCTGCCACTTTAATAGCTAGGCTTAACCGCACAACCTGCAAGCATGGTCCTCGGGTAAGACGAGACTTGAACTCGTGACCTGCACAGTGGTGCGAACAACTTAGCAGATTGTTTGCTGACCACAAGACCAAACCCCTACGGTGAGAATTTATAAATTATTACTTGTAAAAGCTATTGTATATTATTTTTGGGCATAAAGTAATGTTCTTGATTTTAAAATACAGGTCATAAATATGGAAATGAAACATGAGCCTAGTGACAGTGGAGTGACTCTTGAAATTGATGCTCAACTTGGTACTAGAGGTATTTCATGTGTTATGAAACAATAATAGTATGGATTACAATTAAAATTATTTAAATGCAAATGGTGTATTCATTATAACCTTTCTTGTTTCTACTCCAGAGCATGTACATGATGAAGACAGGAAAGAGGAGGAACATATGGCCATATCCAAAAGTATTCCATTTCCCTCCACTACTGAACCGAGTAAAGAACACTCTACTACTCTTTTTATTAACTAAACAATTGTAATAATAATAACTATAAATATGAATTTAACATTTCTTTCTTATTTCAGTTAATGCGCGAGCCCACTTGCAACAACATAGTCATAGGACCAAGTCAGCAACAAGACATACAGAGCCCACAACAACTGAAGGGGACCAAGGTCAAGACATCCTTGTCAGACAAATATTTAAAAAGAGAAAAAAGCCTTATAATAAATGAATGCACTTGTTTATTTAGAGCCTGATTTTTTGAGTACCACATTTTTTACTAAGAGGTTGAATGCCTCATGGCATGTGCACATGTAACTTTTGACTATCTTAATAAAATTTGTGATCTTTCCGTTGGAAAAAAATTAGAATGACCTTATTTCATATTATGTAAACATATTTTTTGTGATAAAACTTATTGAGATAAAATATTTTGTGGATGTACTAATGAATGAATGAATGTTTTTGTTTCTTTATATATCTTAATGTATTGCTTTTAACTATTTCCTAGTATATAGATTGGGTACTAGGGATTTGAGAATGATGTGAGGGGGGAGGAGCAATGAGAGCTTCAAGGAAATTTTGAAGGATGGAAAATTATTTTGAAGTTTAAAAACATTAGCAAATATCACTAGTTCCTAATATGCAAACTATAAAATGTTTACTGATGTCTTTGTAAAATTATTGAAATTTATAATGATTTTATATATACTCTCTATATAATGTTGGTTATTTTTAACGTAAAATAATTTTATATTGTAAAATTTAGGCGAATCATTTTTTATAAAAAAAGAGAAATTGGCGAATCGTTTTTTGGAAATATCATAGAAAATTAGCCCACCTACGAATATTAGCCTCTAAAATTTTCCATGGAGAGCTTCCACCTTCATATGCTTGGGCTTTTTCAGTAGAGAATAAATTAGGATATGGATAATCTTGGAGCAAAAAATCCTCAATCCAACAAAGCAACAACAAAGTCAATGTTGACTTTACTGCTACTTCATCGAGTGGAGAGTTGTTTGCTCCAAGATTAAACTAATCCAACAATTTATTCTCAAAACTAAGAGGATCTCATTCAGGTATTCATGCACTAAATTATTTTTTGTTGTTATTTATTCATGCAATTAAATTGAATATTTGGTAAAATTTAATCTAAATTTTCCTCATTGGTCTCATGAATATGTGTAGGACAAGAAGTATCAATTCAGATCTTGAAGTGGAACAACTATTTGAAACACATAGATCAAAATAGTAAGGGTTTAGGTGAGATAAAAAAAAAAATTGTTTGATATTTGTGTTGTATGTCTTGGGTGAGTGTGAGTCACATAAAGTTTTATGGCCATTTTAAATAAATAATAATAATGATTGGGAATCTTCTCTAGTCTAGAGGAATATAAGTAAAGAAGTGAGATAATTATAATAAAGTGGGTTTGTGCATTGTATCAATTATTCTTTGGTTATATTGAAATGTTGTTAGATTGCTACTGGAATTGTTGAGAGTTGGATTCCCCCCTTGCTTATGTATTTTCATGGTGATATTCCCATTATGTACTACTAGTTTTTATGGTAGATTTATTTCATTTCTAGGTATTTTATTTCATGCATTGTTCTTTTAGTTTTGTATGAGAGAAATAGAGTGAAATAAATAAATTTTCCATGAAACAAATTCATGTAGTATTTATCTTTATTTGATCATTGTGTTTGTATTTGAACTAAAGACCACAAACTCTCATTTTTCATGCAAGGAAGTAGGAGAAACTCTTACTCTATTTTTTGGGCATAAGGCATTGATATGATTTGTCTTCTATTTTATTAATTATTTATCTCAGCTAACTTCTCCTCCTTATTTTGTTTTGCAGGTATTCACATATATCGATTTGAAATATTAACTAGGTTGGAGACATATATGCAAAAAATATGATCCATGTACTGCTCAACTTTAGGCCACCAATCTCTTGGCTACCGGGTGTGTGATTAAGTTTTGTGTTGCATTTGATTTCAAGCAATTTTTATTTCTACATTGCAAATCTAGTATAAGTAGGGGGATAAATTAATTTAAATCCTTAAACCCCCAAACACAGAGTAGTAAATTGAAAAAGGGAATTTTAGGAGACCCTAGATCTCACGTATAGGTGATTAACATAAAAAACTGCAAACAAATTTCATTAACACTATTAATCATTACCAAACCAACTGCCTAACACAAATCTTGAGATAAGCCACAAATTCTCGCATCAATGATCCAAGTGTCAATGACACTAATAAAAAGAATCCAACTAAGGGATTCTAGTGCCATATTCTTTTCAAGGATCTAAGACATTATCGGGACTAAGGTGTTATTTGGGCATCTGCCACTATAGGTACCATCAGGCTTCATCCCTGACACCAACCCATAGAGATATTAGTATCATATCCAAGGGGAGAGCTCCAGAAGACCAATGATAACATCCCTCACTAGGATCCAGACATCATCAACAGGCTGACCAAGATGTCCTCCTAAGTACCATCATTGACAGTTTCATGGTACTTCATCTCTCCCTCTAAACCAAAACAAAGACCAACTTTCCAGGAAGAGATCGAGGCATCTACCAATTCGAGCATGTTCCTAAAACTAACTTCTTGTGGAATAAATTACATCAACTACTTGTTCATATATTGACATGTACTATAGATTCAACTTCCAATGTACATGTTCATGTATGCTAACATAATCTTCAGGGTATTCAACTATTCTAATGTTGCTTTAGGTTATCACAATATACAAATACATTTCTACGAAAATTTCCTTCTTCAATTTCTCTCGCAACACAAAACTTAGCCAAATCACTTTACAAAACATATAATTCACAACTTAATCAATTACGAATAAAACTTACAAATAACCATCTGCAGTGCTTGTTAACACCATAAAAATGTACACCTGATAGTACAATCCATAAGACATTAAAAATTTCCAACAGAATGCACAGGTGGACAATTTTCCAGCCAAATACATTACAAAGATTTGAAAAAATCAAATGTTCTCCTAAGGTCCAAAGTTTATAAAGGAAATCAATTAAGTTCACGAGTATATTTCCTCGATAAATGTGCACGCAAAATATCACCAAAAAATTCGTGTGGTTGTAGGAAGGTGACTCAACAATCCAGGACCACTCCACACAGATGGAGCAGATTTTTTGATACAAGGTTAGCTTAGCATGCTTGAATTCGAGTTGCCTTGGAGAAGTGCAACCCTCAATGGAATCCTTTTGTCCTACTCATGTGTCTTTATCATACATGTACCAAGAGAGGGAATAGGGATTCAAAAAAATCTATATAAATAGGCCATGGGAGAGCCAAAAAGAAGAGACATTATTGTCTTGGCCAAATTTCTTGTAAGAAAACCACCATTATATTGTTGAACCAAGGAAGTGAAGAGAACTAGCATGTTTTCCAGATTGCTTCTAAGCAACCCAACATCTTAGTGAGTGAAGAACAATCCACACTTTGGAGAGTCTTCACACTTATTTGAGAGAGAGGAGAAACTTGCAAAGATATTGAGGAAAAGAAACATCCTTGCTGAGGATTATTGAGCTCCCTAGCTCAAGGAATTCTCTTCAAGTGTTCGAGTATTATGACTATATTCAGCCTCTACCATTAGCAATCAATAAAGGGAGATTTTCCATATATTATTGATGTGTTTTCTCCATTTGAGAATTGTTATGTTCATGCACCTCTTTGTTTAAGTTTATTTTTTTGTATGCATTGTATCCATTATTTAGAATGTTGTGTTTATTGAAGTTTTTCCACTAACAACACCAAATTTGACTTTGATCCTTTGCAGGTAACAATCCACTACTAATGGGGTTTTTTTGGGTACACTTGTGCTCCAAAAACACTACAACAGGAATGACAACCATACTGATCTCTTTTTACTAATCTAGAGATTGTTTGTAGGACCTCCTCTCTGCACAGACATCCTTCAAGGTGCTCCTAACCTCCCTAGAATTTTTACAATCCCCCTGGACCTGTTTTGAGCCCGTGTAAGTGAAGAAATTTCAAAATTTTCTTGCCCGCATGCTTTCTTCTCTGACAGATGCAAAGCACACATCTGTATCTTCGAGAACTGCAAAGTGCGTGTCTATTTATACAGAACACAAGTGACGAATAGGAAAAAAGAAAAAAGTCTTGTATTTTTAATTTTCTTAGGTGATTATCAGCCTATAGTGAATTTCCTTCACCTCTACATTTTGTATTTACTATTCAATAACCCTAATTTCTTGAATGAACCCTAGTTCATCAAGCAATTGGGTTTTTTATTTTTTATATCTTTTTATTTTAGTTGCAAACAAATACTCACATAGCTTAATTAGGGAGAAACGTAAGTGGCCATCAGCCACATATGTTTTCAAACTATCTTGCTTAATTTTTTGCAAATCATATTAGCTTAATTAGTAAACCAAGTAAGTGGCTATTATCCATGAATCTTATTACTATCTAAAGAATGTTTTTGGGGAATAGGAGCAAATTTTAGTAAAGAAATTGAGTAATCCCTGCTTCCCTTGCGTCTCCTGGATGAACCTGGGCTTGAATATGAAAACCTTCATGAAAATATTTGAATTTCCATCTCCCTCATTAAAATCCACATAGTTTAATAGGAAAAAGTAAGTGGCCCATAATCCACAAACAAATTTCTTTTTCCATGCAAGGAACAACCAACACCTACTATAATTAAAGGAATATTGAAAATGATCATCGCATATCCAAATCTTATCACACTTGTATGTTCAAATTACATCACACACTAAGCCTCCATACACCTTTTACTCAAAGACCATCCATTTTTGGATCTTTAGTTACTTAGTATATTTTGGCTTACCAAGTCACCCCATAAGTGAAATAAGCCTCTTTAAAAACAGCTATAACTTGAACAAATTAAGGTTCCCCATAGGGGCCACAAAAAAATGTATAGTTCAGGTTAGGACCATTGGGGGTAGGAATCCCATGAGTCGCCATGGTCATGATTCACCATTGAAACATAGTTGTTGACTTTCTAGGGAGCTTAAAAATCCTTCAACAATTCCACGAAAAAGAAAACCCAAGCATGGCAAAGACCTGATTCAGAGGGGGTTTTCCTTAGGCCTAGTCTGTGCGGTACTCTTTGGGGTTACCTGACCCATATAGTGCTCAGTACGGGTAAACGATTACCAAGAAGCTAAAGACTTGAATACTCACATGGAATGAAGGTACTTAGTGGCCAAAACTAGGGCATCCTTCCCTATAGGTGACGGTGCAGGAAACACTCGATCCTCATTACCATTACCTTGGTTGATTCCTCAGCTACTAGAAGGTTTCGCCAGTTATTTCATGACATTGCCCCAAGAAACATAAGAGGTTATCTCCATAAGGCCCAATTAAATTGAGAGTGAACATGACGATAGGACTATTTATCATACGCAACAAAAAAAAACCATTTTTTGTTTGTTCGCTCACATAGTTTAATTAAAGGAAAATAAACCATTGAGACTTTCACTTTCTTTATGTATGTGATCCATTTTGCATTGATTATATATATATATATATATATATATATATATATATATCCTCCCATCACTAAAATAAAATTAGCACACAATCTAAATCAACACCATAAGGGATTGCATGACTCCTGTTTGATCTAGGCATTTTTTAAACCTCCCCCCATTACTGAAAGGTGTACCAGGACTCTCACCATTTAGGTGGAAAACACGTCATTCAACCACGATTATTGGATCTTCCTTTATTGGCTCAAATTTTCTTGGACCTCCTCCACAGCAGGGCACACCCTTCACCACTCTTGAAGGATCCCTGTACGCTACCCCTTTTGGGAGCACATACACTTCTCCTCTAGATAGTCCATGAGCTACCCACCAGTGTAATCCTCTTGTGGCATCCCCAGAGTGGACTCCACTACATATATCTGTCCAGCATCGCTTTGCGATGGTAGAAAATGTGCAGATCCCATTTTTATCTTTGCTAAATCTCCCATATTTAAGAAATCTTACAAATGACCCGATCAAACCAAAATTGGCCATTTATACCTACAAAGATCCCTTAAGATATTCCAAAATTTGAGGGAAAGCAGAGTGAAGAACTAGGGAACCACATCATGACATTTCACATGTGGTATTCATCTAACAGTATCATAGAATATTCTATTATATTAAGGCTATTCCAACACACCCTAACATGACCGGCTGTGAAGTGGTATATAGACCAACCCTCTATGTCTCATGGAACCTTTAGCTCATTAGCTAAAGCATTCCTTACTTTATTTTGAACTCCCAATCCACCATGATTATGGGTTGGAGCTTCTAACCAATTTCAAGCAAACACAGGGTACACACATCTCAAACCACATCCATGAATGGCAGAAATGCCATAGCCTGTGGAAAACAAATTTTGAAGATAAATTCCTCCTGGACATTTTCTTGAGATTCGTCATCTCTGAAATCTCAAAAGACATGGCTAGAACATTCCTGAAAAGAGAGGAAGAAGCCATTAGTAAAGCCCAACAAGTGGAGTTGATCTACATCCAGTCGGGGTACATTTACCACATACTCCTAGATGCCCCACGTCTGTAATATTATCAAGAAATAGCAGGGGAATCCAATATTGATAACGGATTAATAGGGGACCTATCCCAAAGATATCATAGCAGTAGCATCCAATACACTGCATATCTAATGAATGACCCATCTTATGATGTTGCGCCACCATTACAAAATACTGGTTATTATAATGGTCAAAGCGCACCTATGTCAAATATAGGCAACAGGATTAACCAACACCAACCCCCCTAAGGAGGCTCGAATCATCCCCCACAAGGGAATAAATACTCCTCCAAGGGTACAAAAAAAATGTCTACCCCCCAAACTAGTATGTTAACCAAAGACAAAAGAACCAATACTCTCCTTTCCCAACTCCGCAATAGAGAAACTTGCCAAAGAAAAGCAATGCATGGGTAAATCTAGTGCAACCATCTCTCACTTCATCACATCAATCAAAAGAACAACCAAATTCGCTTAATTATTCTAATGGTTTTAAGAAAAAAATGAAAAAATAAGTTAAAGAGAGAACCCGAGCAGGGAGGCAGCAGTCATCAGCAACCCCCAAGGGCACCAGGAAGGGACAACCCCAACTGGAGCAAAACTAGGGTACGACGAATAACAACTCGTAGAACAAGGCAAGAACACTAGTCTTCAGACTAATCATGCATGTGCCATATGCGGAAATATGGCCATTATACCCGTCATTGTCCCCAGCTTCTTGATTTAAAAAGGATACAAGATAGTAGGGGAAAAAGTGGCAAACTAACTGTAGTCATGCAGGACCCCTTCCCCCATCAATGAATTGTTCACACACAACAACAAACTCCCCAAACTCACCCATCTTGAGGGAACCTCAATCATGCTCTTAACCATGATATCTTCATGAAGGACAGGAAATCCTCTTATTAATAAGGAATCAAACTTATGAGATTCCCCCAGAGCCCAATCCATACACCTCGTCTACAATGATATCTATAGGGTCATTTACCATCCCTCAACCTTCTATAGAGTCTATGCCTAAAATGGTCAAAGAATCTTTATGACACGTAGGACACAACTTGAAAGCTACTCATAGCGATAACATAGTTGATGACTTAGAAAATTTTTTGTCATCTATTTTAGAATTAGAAGTCCTACAAACATTCCCAACCCAACAAAATGCCTCATTTTCCACTTTAGGCACAATCAACCAGCTGATTCTCATCGAATGGTCTTCGACTTGGATAAAGTTGCCAACTCATCTTGTTTTGGTGTCGAGACTACAAAAGCCACCTACCAGTGGTAACATCACTGATGTTGCAAGCGCATCCCATCTACAGTTTTTCAACTTCACTAGGTTCTACTACACCAACCACCGAATCATATTCTTGCCTGTCAACCAGCGTAGCTAGGGGTGAACTCCACCCTCCAGACTTAGCACACCCTAATTCAACATTAGATCATGTTTTTCACTCAGATGAAGATATTCTAGAAGGCATGATGGAACATGAGCATGCTTTGGATGCCATGCACCATCTTTTAGTTTTTCTACCAGAAAAAACATTTGTTCCCAGAACCGTGCAAACTCACGATATTTGCACCATTGAATCAAAATATTTCCTCCCACCAACGAAAGTCAATTGGTTTAAAAATCCCATCCAACAACTTGATGCATTTGAGGAAGGGAACATGTCTAACATTTCACCTACTATTAAGGTGAATAATTCAAACAAACTTGGCACTATTGAAAAGATCTTGCTGGGGGTAGCATGATCCCCATAAGAGGTAACCTCCTATAAAGCCATGTCTCTAGAATATAGGGACATTTCCACATGGACATATTGTGAGAGTCTTGCTATCATCCCTTCGATCATGGAGCACCACACCAACACGTCACCTGATGCTTACTGAGTTAGGCAAAAGAAGTGCCAACATCACATGTTTAGAGAACCCATCAGGTGCGCCTTCCTATGTTTTTTGTACATCCTTTTTGATAGTTTTCATATTTTGATAGATGGATGTTTTCACTTGGATTATTGGCTTTCAAAGTTGCAGTTTAGCAACACATTCATAGCAATTTCATTCCCCTGGTGGCAATCAACAGTTAAGGTATCATCCACCACTCAACATGTTATGAAACCATCTCAAGAAAAGATAGAAAAGATAGATCAACGCCTTAGAATTCAACCTCTTCAAGGGGGAAACCTCCTTTACATTACATAAATGAACAATTCTTGGATGATACAAATGAAAATACCTCCTTTCTATATATAGGAGTCTAAGGGGTCATTAGATAATCAGTGCCTACATAACAATAATAATGTAAGGGCACAATAATAACAATAGGGGCACTACATGGGTACATCAATATAATAAGGGGGTTGTACTAATAATAATAAGGGGTTACACTAGTAGTATAGGGGCCTAACATGCCCCTCTCCTTAAAAAAATGTTGTCCTCAATGCTTGAGTAGTTCTTGATGCTTTTGTATAGACTTCTTGTCCTCCAATGTGGAATCTTCAGCGGGTAAGTTCTTCCACTTGATGAGATACTCTGAAATTGATTGATTTCGTAGCTATCAGGTTCTTGTTTTTGTGACTACTCCAGGTTCCAATATGATTTTTCCTTCCTCTTCAATTTCTGGCAATATTGTTTGAATTGGGATCTTTTGCAATTTTTGAATAAGTGGTCGTACTTCTTCATCCTTCTTCGATTCATCCCTTACTTCGTTTATCCAATCTGGTTGGATAATAGAAATAGCATAAAACAATGCTTCCACATCCTCATCCTTTCTTGAGAGCGGATCTGCAACAAAAGTTTGTTTCCATTTTCTATAGATGATGTCAAAGTCATAACCCAACATATTTGTGACACCTATTTTATGTTCTTCTAAAGATAATAGTTGTTCTAAAAAGTATTTAAGACTATCATGATCCATTTTTACCTCGAAGTGTCTTCCCATTCGGTAAGGTCACCATTTTTTTAATGTATGTAGTATTGCCAACATTTCCTTCTCACAAATAGCTTGCTTGCGATGTAGTAGTAAAAATACCCAATCACCTACATCAAAACATTTTTCACTACGATGCTGATCTACCTGTTGTTTCATTTGATTTTGCACCAAAGTGGCATTATCCTTTAAAAGTTGGAGAACTTGTTGTTGATGCACGATGTGATCTTTCACCACGTGAACCTTTTTCTTCTTGATATGTCCTTCTATCTTTAGAGTTTGAGGAGTGATAATTTATTCCAATCCTTCACAAGATACGGTCAGATTCATTTCTTGATGCTCGATGTGATCTTTCACCTCTTGAACATTTTTCTTCTTGATATGTCCTTCTATCTCGATAGTTTGAGGAGTGGTAATTCCTGCCAATGCTTTACAATATATGGTCTGATTCATTTCTTCTATCTCTGGGGTTGGATATTTCACTTCTTGCACCTTTTTCTTCTTGATATGTCCTTCTATCTTGAGAGTTTGAGGAGTGGTAATTCTTGCCAATGCTTTACAAGATATGGTTTGATTCATTTCTTCTTTCTCTGGGTTGGGGTCCTGGCATATATCCTCTTTTTTTGATGTTTCTCGATCCTTTTCTTCCTCATCTTCATAATCTATGTAAAATAATTTATTCTCAGCACACTTATGACCTTTAGTGCATTTTCTATCACAATTGTAACAAAGCCCTTTTTCTCTTTTTTCTTCCAATTGTTGTGGTGTAACCCTTGTAGGTTGCGGAAGGCTAGGAGAAACAACACTTCCATCTTTATAGTTGTGAGGGGTAGACTTCCTTGTTGCCATAATTTTACTTTCCAATATGTAACAAAGCCCTTTTACTATTTCCAATTGTTGTGGTGTTGCTCTAAAGAAGGTGTTGCTCTTTGTATCCTCATAATGTGCTATCATTTCCTCCGTGAAAATTGACCACGTAACAAGTTTTTTACGAGAACAAATCCCTTTATACCATAAAAATTGATCTGGTTCTAAATATGAAGATGCAATACATACCTTTTGTAATAGTGGTACACCATGTAGATTAAAATATTTCTCCATCTGACGTATGCAATTTACCAGATCCTTGCCATCAAACTTCCTCATCTTGATTTTTCTTGATTTTAGGAGCTCGATATTGAGATGACCGTAACTCTGTACTTTCAGATCTTTAAGTTCTGAAACTACGATCTGTAGTATTCCTCTGCTTCCTCTTTCCAATACCACCAGTCTGACCCCAATTGGATTCTCTAATGAATAGTTATGCCAAATCTCTCACAGTGAGTTGATTATAGACCAATTCAGTAGAGCGAACTTGTACGACGTGCCATGAGCCACTGTTTCAACCTTTAGCTCTGAAAAATATATAGAAGAAACTGCAGTCCGTTCTCTTTCTACACTTTATGAAATTTCAATCAAATGCTCGGAGAAAATGTTATGATGATTTTCCCCAAGTCACCTGTTTGGAATGTAATTCAGGAGTCTGCAAAAAGCCCAACTTCCTCAGATCATATCTCCGCAAATATAGCGCAAAAAAATCTGAAATTCGGACCCAAGATTTAGCGCGAAGTCTTTGCAAATGGTTTTTTTTGCAACTTCTGAAACGTCGTAGAAAAAAAGTTATAGCGAAAATGCCACGATGACCTGTTTGGAGCAGCGAAACCCTAGAATCCAAAGCTTTGATACCAAATGTTATGAAACCGCTCAAGAAAAGATAGAAAAGATAGATCAACGCCTTAGAATTCAGCCTCTTCGAGGGGGAAACCTCCTTTACATTACATAAATGAACATTCTTGGA
>APFE030621167.1:68103-104393 GCA_000404065.3 Pinus taeda | reverse complement strand
ATAATCAGAGCCGACATAACAATAATAATGTAAGGGCACAATAATAACAATAGTGGGCTTCTATGGGGCACAATAGTAACAATATGGGCACTACATGGGTACATAAATATAATAAGTGGGTTGTACTAATAACAATAGGGGGTTACACTAGTAGTATAGGGGCCTAACATAGTACAATTGCCTCATGGAGAACAACACATTAGAATTGGTAAATCCTCTACCACCCAACATAAAAATCATTAGATGTAAGTGGATTTATACAACTGACAGGGGTGTTAGTGGTTTGATTACAAAGTGTAAATATTTATTAGAAAATAAGGCTTTCCTGTAGCAGCAAGGCATTGACTATGAAGAGACATTTGAACTAGTAGCTAAGATGACATTCATTCGGTTAGCACTAACCATTACGATAATTAGAAAGTGGGAGGTATAGCACATGGGTATCCCATGGGTATAGTACATGGATATCTTATCTAGAGTTCCTAGTTTTCTTTAGAAAAAATATATTTCTTTATTGCATCCATGTCTATCTCTCTACCCTACATTGCTCCTCTTGCTAGTTAATTCCCATTTCCTATAATTATTTTTGTGGTGTCTAGTTATCCTTCCTTCTAATGGCCCATTACCTAGGTTGTTTTCTCTTCCTCCCACCCACTCATCACACACATGTGGAAATTAGTACTATGGAGGTAGCCTAGACCTTTCATCAAGAATTTTCTCTAGTGTCTCAAAAGAATCTCAAAATACTAGTGAAAAATGTGAAATTTAAGACAACTTCCCTCTAGGTTGAGGAAGTTTGCATGTAGATGGCTAAGTTTATTATAGACTTGGTCATTAGTCTTTTATGTAGCTAGATAACGAACACAAAGAAAAAGATAGATCAACAACTTGAAAATAAGCCTATTTGAGGGTGAAACCTCCTTTTACCTTACATAAATGAATAATTCTTGGATGATTCAAATGAAAAGACCTCCTTGGTATATATAGGAGTCTAAAGGGTCACAATATAATGAGGGTCTACATAATAATAATAATAATAATGTAAGGGTACACCAATAATAATGGGCTTTGATGGGGCACAACAATAACAATATGGGGGCTACATGGGTACAACAATAACAATATAGGGGATTCACTAGTATTATAGGGACCTAACATGCTCGTGTCCTTAAAAAAAGTGTTTTCCTCAACACTTGAGTACTTCTAGATGCTTATGTATAAAATTATCATCCTCCCGTGTGGAATATTCATTGAGAAAGTTCTTCCACTTAATGAGATACTCTAAAATTGATTGATTTTGTACCTATCAAGTTCTCGTTTCTATGACTGTTTTAGTCTCCAATGTGATTTTTCCTTCCTCCTCAAGTTATAGCAATATTTCTTGAACTAGGAGCTTGTCATGATAACCTTATTTAATCACAAAAGATGGAAAACTCTATGTACTCGAGAAGATGCGGGAATCTCCAATTTGTATGCCACAGTACCAATATTTTACAACACATTGTAAGGACCATAGTACTTCGATGATAATTTATTATCCTTATTATCTTGATTGATGGATATTTGTTTGTATGGTTGTAGTTGTAAAAATACCCAATCATCGATGCCAAAAATCATTTCATTGTGATGCTCATCTGCTTGTTGTTTCATTCAATTCTGCGCCATAGTGAAGTTATACTTTAAGAGTTGGAGAACTTGTTGTTGATGCTTGATGTGATCTTCCACTGCTTGAAACTTAGTTTTTCCTCTTAAAGATGATTTGATGGACAATTGATGATATCCATAATGTGCCATAAATGGGGTCAATTTTGCTGCAGTATGGAAGGAAGTGATATACCATCATTCTGCTATAGGTAACCACTTGACCCATTATGTTTTTTTATCATATATAAAGCAATGAAGATATGCTTTCAAAAATTTTTCCACTATCTAAGTTTCCCATTAGATTCAAGATGATAAGATGAACTATGAGTTGATTAAGTACAAACACAAAAAATCTATGTCCAAAAATTTCTAGTGAAAATGGGATCTCTACCACTTGCAATAATATTTAGGTTTCCATGTAGCTTTTGAATTGTTTCCATAAATGCACTAGCTACTATATTGGCTTGGAAAGAATGATATAGTGCACAAAAGTGTGGATACTTGGTAAGTCTATCAATTACCACCATGATGACACTTTTTCCTTGGAACTTGGATAAAGATAAAATCCATTCAAACCTCCTCCCAACACTGACTTGGAATGGCTAAAGGTTGTAATGGGAATTGGGTCTTAATTTATTAATTTTTTCTTTTTGGAAAAACAAACATTCTACCACAAACTTCTAAATGTCATATTTAATGCCATCCCAAAAAAAATTCCTTCTTAACCCTATGGTATGTTTTTAAAAATCTTGAGTGCCCTCCTATAGGAGAGGTTTGCAATTCCAAAAGAATATGTTGTTCAAGTTAGAAACTCTTACATAGATATAAGTGATATTTGTACTGTAATGAATCTCCAATACCACTTTTTTCTTATTTTATGATTGGTTATATTTAGACCTAAACTATTGTAGGGTTTGATGGCTATGGAAGCCATGTTGAATTTGTGAAACAATATGATCAAATAGAAATTAATGTAATGTGATTAAATATGTCTTTATTGATAAATAAATTGTAAGAAGATAATCAAGAGAAGAGGACTAGAGTTAAAGAAAAAAGAAAATAAATTTCTTCCCTGATTATAAATAGTTGTAGATGGATAACTCAAGTTGTTCCTTCCCAAAAAATCTCCTAAAATCCCGAGAGATAGTTGGAAAATAGTAGATTTATTATGATGGGAGAAAAAGATCATAATAAAATACTTAGAATAGGATGTTACTAAGTTGAGCATAAAATAAAGTGTTGCTGCAGCAAAAGGAAGGATTTAGAGAAAAAGGAAAGTACCTTTTCTGAAGAAAAAAAAGAAAAACACAAAGGCCTAGGAAGTTGTGTTGGTAGACCCAAAAGGTAGGACACTTCCAAAAACTCTTTTGGGAAGGGAGTTTATAAAAGATATCATTCAAGAATAAAAGGGGTTGTTGATTCCTTGGAATGTATACTTTAACTCGGGGGAGAATTAGTGGACTCAATTCATGGTTGGGAGAAGTGTGATTCTCTCTTTGAGTGATCTTCTATAGGGAGATAATTTCAGTTAGAATTCTGGTTTATTCTTCCATTTATATAGTTAACTTTCTTAAGGGTCAAGTTGTTTAATTTGATAAATTTCTTTACTTTGTTGCAAGTTAATCTAAAGTTGTTTAATGAGTGATGGTGAATAAGGAAGTAGTAATATGTATATATAAGATATCATAAATGAATAGATTTACATACAACCATTAAGGGTTGTATTAATAAAGTGGTCTCATATAATTTTCCCATTTTATTAGTATGTCATGATGGAAATATAAAACTATAGGTATACACGCTCACTGTGGTTAAAAATGAGAGTGTGCAAGAAATTTAAAGCACCCTAAGCTTACCATGAAGACTGTGAAAATAAAAACTACTTCCAAAGACATACGTGAGAATATTTATGAGGAACATCAAGACTTGGGAGGGGTGTATGGTTTTTCGATATGAGTATCGAACAAATGATGGTGCATGTTAGTTTAAAGTAAGGCATATGGGAAAACAATTCCCGTAGAGGAAAATTTGGTCTCCAGAGTAATTTTCAAATTAAAAGGCAAAAATAATCACTTCTCCACAAACGTTGGGTGATAAGAAACTAGCCTAGGGTTGCAACAAATAAGGCTATTTTCTCTACATTCCAATCAAAGTTTGGGTAACACAAAAAAGAAAAGAAAAAAGAAAAATTAGTAGGGTAAACATGCTTTCTACTCCTCAAATTTTATTATACGATTTCGATACACCAATCATTATATAGAAAAATGGAGAAAGCCCTTAATCATGAGTATAGTTTTCAAACATTCCAAATTATATATATATATATATATATATATCTTGGATCTAAGCGTATTTCGTCAAATTCTAGAATGCTCAAAGAAACATAAATTAAAATTATACATATAGCATAACCCTGGAAATGAAATATAATTTAATTCCTTTAGGAATGTATGCAAAGGTATGGGTAAACAATTTTGTGGGAATCTAAAAACTTAAAATTACATTCCTGTCATAGAGATTCCAAGCGTTGGCTTCGCCTTAGGGAATAAACGGAAAAAAAAACTTGGCTGAAAGCAAAACTATCTAAATGTCAACCTGAAACCAGAGGATTCATAACAACCCATTTAGAACGAAAATAAAATATTACTGATATATTTAGCTCATTGAACGATGATACATATCTTACATTGGAAGTCTTAAATATTAAACAAAAGTAATATCCTGAGAGTTTTGGTAAGGGACTAGAAGTTCCATTTTGAGTTTTGTCATGAACAAATATACACATCAATTTCCATAATAAATGAAATATAGGCCAAGGGAAGAATACAAATTGTCACACCATAACATAGAAATTTCCCAAAAGAACTAACTCAATATGAGAATAGAACTGGGATGCCATGTCCAACTACAAATCAAATATAAAATAGCCATGGGAATGGCTATGACCACTGACCTGAAAGATAATGATGGTCGTCAATGTCACTGAAGAAAAAATCTTGTGGGAAGTTGAACCAGAGAGAGACAAGTGTATCTATCACAAGTTAACCAAGCAAAAATAAAACATTAGTATATGGTAACATTCCCAGATTGATGGATGAGAATAGGAGAGAGGACACAGGAAGGCGACAGGGCAATGGGAGCTAGGTTTTGGAGCTAGGATTACAGGGCTGAGGGCCTAGGGCTCTACAGGTGGAGGGCAAGAAGGCCACAATCGTGATAGGAAAGTGTATGGGACGCTGACAACTGAAAGATCAAGCATGCAGGTGGCAAGTTTGGATAACAGGCAGGGACAGCTGGAAGGACCGTAGACAGGGCACAAGGGAACATGGACCACAGATGGTTTGCCACGGAAAATGCCAGTCAGAAGCTACACGAGCTTTAGTTTCGCGTTAGTTTTTTCACTGTCACTTTCCCTGAGCTGTTCACGGCTACATCTTGACAACGAAGGGTTTCAAAATGGACCGTTTGCAGCCTTGGTTTTGCTCACTGTTACCTGTAGTGAATCAGTTAAAAATGGTCAAATCCAATGATGCCATAGATCTTGATCCCGAACCGGGAGACATTTTGCCAGTTTGGGGGCTTGGAGGTTACTGAAAAAACATTGAAACATATATCAGGCCAGGTGGACTCTTTGGGAAAGCTAAATCAGGCTTGGAGGTGACCTGGAATCAAAGAAAAACACTAGGTTTGCTGGAGGAGAGCTTAGGGCTAGCCTTTCTCAACGGCCAGGGAGCTTCGATGACTTCTCCGCTACAATAGACAAGAAACTAGTCGGCAGCACTCAAGTAAGTGGAAAACCAGCAAATCCACCAAGTAAGTACAGATAAAACCCTCCCGTTTAATCATTTCTTCTCTGGAGGTCATGAGGAGATCGTTTACAATTGTGGGTTGAGAAAATCAGCCGGAAATAGCCCAAACTATAGGTTAAAGGTGAATTTAGGGTATGCAGAGGCGGATCAGCTATTAGCTGCTAGAAAGGATCATTTTGATCGGGACCCAAAAAACCCCAGGACTCATTCTGGGAAGGAAGATTTAGGGTTTGGACAAGGTTCAGCCCTCAAGAAGGAGATCTTAGATTATGAAGGAGGAGCGGGATTTTTCGGGAAGGCAAGAGGTTTGGGGGTACCAGAAGGCATAATGGGAGGGTTTGGAAGTGGGACAATAGCAGTAAGGGAAGAAAGAGGGAACCCCATCACTGGCTCAGGGAAAAATTCAGGTTCACAACAAGAGGGATTAGAAAATGGTGTAGTAGTTGCTCAGAACAGGGAGGAAGGGCCAGCCAAGAGGCAGATCGGGGAAAAGCGGAAAAAGAAGAAAAGAAGAAAGAAGAAAGAAAACTTAGCAAACCTAGCATTAGGTATGGACGTCTAGATAGATGAAGCCATCGAAGTGGGTGATCTTACCCTGGTAGGTAGAGCAAGGGGAAAAGAAACATTCAGCCCAGTTTATTCAAAATTGGGTCATGCAACAATGGCAATTGGCTCCTGATAAGGGTTTCGAGGTAACATCCTTGGCGAAAGGATGGTTTATGGTAAAATTCGACAAGAAACAGGCAGTGGATTGGGTACTAGGGAAGAACTAGGCTTTTGGCAACCACCTAGTAATGTTCAAACGATGGACTCGTCTATTTGATGCCCAGCGCAAGAAGGTGGAGTACATTCCTATTTTGGTACGCGTGCCTGGGTTACCACCTTTCTTGTGGGTGGAATCGGTCTTCAAATCCATTGGGAACCATATTGGCACATATTTGGAAACAGACATGTCCTTCATTCAGTCGAAGGACAAGGCGATGGCTCGGATACTAGTGAGACTGAACCCAAGGGAAGGACTTGTGGAAGATATCAAGATTCAATACAAAGAGTTCATCTATGTTTAGCCTCTGGATTATTAACATCTTCCATTTCGCTACCACAGATGTCATGTTTATGGACACTTGGCAAGAGATTTCCCTCTGGGATATCAGTGTAGGCAGAAGCAGAGGAAGGTCAAGGAGGAATCGATGGAGGCAGAGAAGTTGAGGACTCTGATCTCAAAGAAATATCAGAGGTGGGATCTCATGGAAATGGATAGGCCACAAGAGGAAAAGGTAGAGGATGCTTTTCAGCAGGAGACCCCCATTTCAGATTCCCTCCATGCACAACCTCAAGAGCTAGAGAAGCGAGTCCAAGATACCACAGAAGCACCTCCAGCTCCCAGCACTAAAGACAAAAAGGGTATGCAACTGGACTCAAGCATTCCATCCCTTTCTCCATGTTTGCCTATAAAAGATGTTAGTTTAAACTCTTGTGCTCAGGTTAGTACTTGTCCTATATCTAGTTCTGATTATACACATGTGGATAGCATCATAACATCTATTCCCAAGTTAGATCTGAACTATGACGGGGTTTTGGGTGAGGAGGAGGGAATGAGTAGAGGTCCTCTCCCAGGTTCAAAATCTTATTACCTCCGTTCTCAAGACAAAAAACTACCTCCTTTGGAGACTATGGGGGGTTTGGGTATGGACATGCCCCTGAGTAATAAATGGAAAATGAGAGGTAGGAAATCTGATTTGTCTAAAGCTCAGGTGGGAGCTAAGATAGATATTTCCGATGGGAAACAAATGTCAATCTCTGGGATTCTTAGAGCAGTGAAGCCCTGTGTGGAGTTTGAAAAATGATCTTTCTCTCCTAGAACTATAGGGGTTTAGCTAGTAAACCTAAAAAATTGTCTCTCAAAGAAATTGTCCATCGATACAATCCAAATGTCCTATTGTTGTAAGAAACTTTAGGTAGGGGTGAGGAAGTCACAAATGTTTTATCATCCCTTCTCCTAGGGTGGACTTTTCAGGCGATGGATTCCATAGGACACTCAGGAGCCATAGCCATGGGCATGAGGGAAGGAAAATTAAAATTGAGGAATTTTTGGGGGATGGAGCATGTAATGGGGATGGAAGTCTTATCCTCAAAGCTAGGATCCCCCCAGTTGATATTCAATATCTATGGTCCATTTCAAGGGAGAACAACATTCTGGAATTCTATACTTTCCAAATCGGTGATGAGGAAGCTAGACCTGGTGGTAGGTGGAGACCTTAATTTCTCTATTGGAACCGCTGAAATTTGAGGCCCATCAGCTAGAGAAGACTCGTTATCAAATTTTTTCTTCAATTTATTTAACTCTCACAATTTGATGGATTTTAACATGTTGAAAATAAGGCCCACATGGAGTAATCGAAGAACAGGGGATTCCAGAATTGCAAAAATATTGGATCGGTTCCTCCTGTGTGAAGAGATAGCATCAAGGATCCCTACCTTCCATCAATGGGTAGGAAAGGGAGGGAACTTAGATCACCTTCCAATTCTTCTTGAGCTATCCAAGCCTCCTAAAAAGCTAGCAGCCCCTTTTAAATTCAGCTCCTCTTGGCTGCAGGATGACTCTTTTAATAAGCTTTTCAGAGAAACTTGGAGACCTCCAGGAATAAATGATACTGAAGAAAAAAGTTTCCTACTCATAGAGAACTTTAAGAGGCTAAAAAAAGAAAATATGGATTAGTCAAAGGCTAGGAAACAAAAACGCGATGAAGATCTAAATAAAATTGGACAAAACTCTAAGACTTGGAAAGTCCTAAATCAGATGAATATGAAACCTAGGAGAAAAAGGATAGAATTTTGTTACTGGAAGGACAAAGAAGTAAAATCCTTCTAGTAAGAGAGGAGGAATGGAGGCTGAAAAGTAGAGCCATATGGCTGAAGGCAGGAGATGAAAACACTAAATTCTTCCATAATTATGCTAGAGGAAGGAAGAACTCAAACACAATATGGAAACTAAAGGATGAAGAAGGCAAAGAAGCAAACTCTTTTGAAACTTTGTCTCATATGGGAAGAAGCCATTTCCAAAAGCTTTTCACTGGACAAGGGGAAGTCAAATTAGCAGAGGTTATCAGAACAACCAAATGCTTTCCCCGCTATGTGGATGAGGAAGAGGCGATGGATCTGATGGGAGAAGTCACGAAGGAGGAAGTTGAGAGCATCATCAAATCAATGGCAAAGGACAAGAGTCCTTGTCTAGATGGGTTGGAAATTGAACTATTCCAACACTTCTTCGATCAAACTGGACAGGAAGTGAAGGAGGTGGTTGAAGAATCCAGGAGGAAAGGTGCTATCTACCCCCCTTTTAACTCAAATTTTATAGCCCTAATCTCAAAAAAAGAAGATCCAGGCTCTTTTGAAGACTTCAGGCCAATCTCACTATGTAATTGCATTTATAAAATAATTGCTAAAGCGATAGTGGTCCAGTTGAAACCCATTTTGTCAAGATGCATATCAAAAGAACATTTTGGGTTCTTGGATGGAAGATAGATCCATGAGGCTATCGGGGTTACTTAGGAAACAATTAATAGTGTCAAACAGAAGAAGAGGAAAGGGACAGACATTATAATACATTTATCCAAAGCCTATGATAGAATAAGTTGGATCTATATCCATATGTTACTAACTCATCTGGGATTCAAAGTAGAATTTATCAATTAGATCATGGGATGTATTACAAGTGTTAGTTTTGTGGTATTGATAAATTGTGTTGTTTCTTATTTTTTCAATGGGTAAATGGGTTTGAGACAGGGGTGCCCTCTTTCACCTTTGCTCTTTCTCCTAGTTGTTGATGGTTTGAGCCAATTAGTGCAGAAGGCAAAAAGGGATGGAGCAATAAGAGGTTTGGAAGTGGCAACAAATATGTTTATATCTCATTTATTATTTGTAGGTGACATATTACTCTATAGTAATGGGAATATAAATGAAATAAAGGAAGTCAAGAAGATTTTATAACTTTTTATGAAAGCCAAAAGAATGCAAGTGAACCAAAGGAAATCTTAGTTGATCTTGGAAGGCTTTAATCGGCAAGAGATAACCCAAATTTCAGTAGTTCTACCCTTTGAAGTGCATAAACTTGATGATCCATTTAAATATCCGGGTTTCTAGTTGAAATCGAATGCCTATCGGAAACAGGACTGAAACTGGCTAATAGCAGAAATAGAAGCCATGATTACACATTGGAGTTTCAAATGGATTTAAAGGGCCGGAAGGTTGAACCTTATCAAATATGTCCTTATAGCAATCCTAGTTTATTGGGCAGCCTTGACATGGGTTCCGAAAGGCATTCTGGAGAAAATAAGAAGGATATGCAGTAGATTTCTCTTGACAGGATCCAAGGAGGAATCGGTCCTACCTTGGGTAACATGGGAGAAGGTGGCAAGACCAAAGAAATGGGGAGGCTGGGAAATAAAAGACCTCACAGCTTTCAGGCCTTCATTAGCAGCAAAATCGGGATGGATGATAATTAAGATGGAAAACCTGTGGACGATGGTGGTGAAAAGGAAATATATTGACCCTGTCCCATTAGAAGATTGGATAAGAAACCAAATTAAGAAAAAAGGGAATGTATCTGTTGTTTGGAAGGCTACCATAGACACTTTCAAGATCATTTAGCAAGGTTTGTCTTGGCAGGTTGGGAACGGGGAGAACCTTCGGATAGGGAAAGATCCCTGGGTAGGCTATAATGAAAATTTTGCTCTATCCCTGGACCTTATTATGCAACTCGACTCTAAAGGTGTTTATTTCCTCAACCAGATCGAGAAGCAAGGTAATTCCACTATTTGGGGGCAAGCGTGGCTATCGGGGCAGGAATTGGATCTGATGCCTCAATGGTTGGGTGAATGGAAGGTTTTTATTCAAGAGCTCACTAGGTCAAATGTGAGACTAAGAGATCGATAGGATCAGCTAGTGTGGGCTCATGTTGAATCCAAATCCTATTCTCCAAAATTTGGATATAAATTCCTTATGACAAAGAAAGGATGGGGGAACCTGGAATGGTGGGCCAAACACTTGTGGAAGCTAAAACGCGTTGCAAAAGCTAGACTTTTCTTTTGGTGCATCCTCAAGCAGAAGTCTCCAAACTGAGACAATCTACAAGCCAGATACAAGTCAAGACTAGGGAGATGCGTGCTATGAAAAATTAATTTTGAAACAATAAGGCATCTATTGATAGATTACCAAGTTGTTAAACAGGTGTGGCTGGAGGTTGGGAAGCTTATCCAAAAGAATGTAGTTTGGGAAGGGGATTTTTTCCCAGATGTTCGAAAAAATGGTGGCAACTCTATCCAGAAGGGAACTTGTGAAAATTACCCCTCATCATAGCATGGGGCATCTGGATAGCTAGGAACAAGAGCATATTTTTGGATATGCACACCCCCCATGAGGTTATTGCAATTCAATGTACTTCAATCTACACCAATATCCTTGAGATTGATACAGATAATCTCGTGGAGTTGTTTGCCCTTAAACTTCTTTTATGTTGGCTTATTCACAGGAACATCTTCGCAGTTTAGATCTTTGAGAACTCACTAAATGTTATAAAATGGTTCAATGGACAAAGTAAATGTCAAAACTATATCTTATTACCTTTATTAGAAGAGGCTAAACAATTAAAGTACTTCTTTATTGTTTTTTCACTTTGCCACATCTACGGGGATCGTAATGATGCAGCAAATAGGCTTTCTAAAGAGGGTCTGCAACAAGATATGGGCAGTTGGAGAATAGTGGATGAGGACCAGGGAGAGATCTGTCTGTCAGATCAGCCACCATATACATAGCCAGTTCCTTACTATGGACTCTTTAGGCCTTTAGCACTGCTTGAATTTTTTGTTTTTCAGCTGACACTATGATTGTTATCTCACTCGTGACTGTTTTTATGATCTCTTTAACATTATAAGACTTCTGATGTTTTTGCTTTCCTTCTTTTTTGGGTTTTTTTCCTCTATGAGGAGACCCGGGAAGTGGAGGCATCATTTTTTCCTTTTCATGGAGAATTTTAGACACTATTTTAAACTGATATACACTATTTTTTTAGCTCGGGACAGTAGTTGTTTTCCTCGATATGAGGAGTTCCATGCTTTAGATCAGTGTTTTATCTTTTCCTTCATGTTTTTTGGATAGGATTGATAGATACATCCTGTGGAGCTCTATGATTTTCAAATCATACAGCAAAATGAATGCGTAGGCATATACTATGTAACTTGTTATTTTCGTTATAAAAAGTTCGATTTTTTCTTTGGAAAAAAAAACATTCCGAGATACCAGGAGAAATTATGCAAGTAATATCATGTCGCAATAGTTACCTGTTATAAAGGAAGGTGAGAAACGATTTCGAAAAAATATATGAATACAACTTATTAGTATTAGATGAATTATATCAATAACTAGAGAATCATAACGATGTACCAGTGAATTAGAAGCATAGAAGAAATATGAACAATACACTATTACCCTTGCGCATCGATGACGAAACCTTGTAGTATCATTCTAGGTAACTATACCACAACCAGTAACCTAGGCTAAATGCAAAGGGTTTTCTCATACAACTTTACACCATGCTACGCCCTAGACTCATCAATGTTTTCTGAAAGGGAAAGAAAACAAATACTAATAGTAATTCATGGGGTTATACATAAATGTGATGAGAATTACCTAAGGAAAGAGTTGCTAGATGAAGGGTAATCCTTCCCTATAGCTTGGAGTTGCTAGCTAAAAACCAAAGAAGATGGAAACAAAAGAAGAAAAAAAAACATAAGAAATAGACAAAAAGGGAGCCATTAAATATCTAGTGAATAGACCATAGGTATGAAAGGGTAGAGAATACCTTCGACATTTGAATGGAGGGTAAGAGACCAGTAGTGTCACATGCATGATAAATTACAATAGAACGTGGCATTGAGCCCATAAAATTAGAAAAACGATGTAGGTTGAGTACGACCTATAACAAACCGGTCTGAGAAAAGTTACCAGGTGGATGAAGAAGAGTAAAGACATAGTTCATAACCTAAAGTTATTTTTCTAGGGTAGGTAATATTAAAATTATACCTAGAATGAGTGAAAGACTTTTTCGTGGATTACCCATGCCAAATCAAGGCTACTATATGTGGAAGGTAGGTGAATTTTTTATGTGTCAGGCTTAAGGAATTCCTAGAGGCTGACAGGTTCAATGGCAACACCCCATAGAAATATTTAGTTACAAATGAGACCATAACGCAAACCAAATGGATCACAATTATCAAGAGGTTATGGTTAGGGTTACCCAAAATAATCATAGCCATGGGATCATTGTTGAGCACTATCCACCATTCAATAAATCGACAGGACTATTCACATGTCCATCACATGAAAAGGGGTTGAGTAGCGAGTCTATGGACATTAATTGTAACTTGATTAAAGAATAGAACAACCCAATTAACATAAGGTTGTGTGATAAGTTATACTCATTGATTTCATCGTAAATTTCTCATAAGGATACATCCCATCAATTTTGGATATGGGTTATAACTTAGTGAAATATGATGACCACCCTATATATGTCGATAACCCTAACCATAGGCTATAGTTACCTCAATTATTCAATAATTGACTATGTGAACCCTTATCTGGAGCATATTGAGTGAAGATGCATAACATAATATCAGTTGATGATGCACATTGTTAGCATATCATTGGCTTCGTAATATTAAACCATTATAGTGTAAATTACCATAGGTAATCTTTATGCGATTTACTTGCATCAGTCAAGTGCCATAATAAATATGGGAGAATAATCCCACAAGTGAGTACGCATTCAAACTTTGGAAAATGGGTACCAGATGTAGCTAAACTTAAGTTAGAGCCTTTAGGATTTGAAAACACTAGAGGAAGTGAATGGAACATATATAGATATACCTTATATATATAGATAGAGCATATAACCTTATTCCCTGGAGCCCTAGGTCAGTTGTGTACAACCCAACGTTTGTAGGGAAGTGATTATGTTTGTCTATAATAACCTATCTCCTCCTAGTAAAGAAACTATGGTTTGACACATTGTTGATTCCATAAAAAAAAATATTAAAACTAATTTATTTTTCTAAAATGTGCGAGTGAATAAATATAACACCCATACTAGTCATTTATAAAGGAAAAAAATGATGTGATAGAAGAGAGTTCGGTATATGATAGATGGTATCAGATCCAAGTTTCAAAATTAGGCCTGAAGGGAACCACCACACCAAGAATGTAGTTATGTGGATAATTAAAAATTTGAGATGCTAATACTAAGTTTGTGTTTATGATAAGGTACTCAAGTGATCAAGAAGGTTAAAACATAAAATGTTTGAGGCTTCTACTCCACCTACAACAGAAGGAGAGGAAATATATGTAGAGTTGGTGGGAGGAAACACCCCACAAACAACTCAATTCATGGATATCTTCAGAGGTTTACAAAAATAGTTGTCTCACCTTAGAAATAGACAAACCCATTTAACAAAAAATATACTGAAACCAATATCAGTTAGGCAGATCTCATCTTTAGAACTGAAAAAAAATGTGTAAGAAAAGGGTGTCATTTGTTCACGGTGCATGTTGAAGCAAATGAACAACAAACAAACAAAAGCATAAATGAGATGATCTAGCAATGATTAGGGAATTTCAGGATGCTTTTTGAAAAGATATCCTTGGTTTACCTCCCCATAGAGACATATATTTCTCCCTTAATCTAGTATCAAACACCACCCTAGTGTTTAGAGCCCCTTATAGAATAAGTATTCCTAAACTTTTTGAATTAAAGATGAAGTTACAAGAACTACTTGGTAAGGGCTATATAAGACCTGGTTTCTCACCATGGGGGGCTCTAATGTTATTTGTAAATAAAAAAGATGGCACATTTAGAATGTGAATCGACTATTGGCAATTAAATAATCTAACCTTAGAAAAAATGCATGTTGCCCCATATTGATGACTTATTCGATCTAGTAAGGGGAGCAACAATATTCTCAAAACTGAATTGAGAACCATGTATCACCAGTTGAGAAAAAAGGATGAAGACCTTCATATGAAAAAATTTTGAACCAAATATGGTAACTATGAATTTGTACTGTTGCCATTTTCGCTTACCAATGCACCAACAACATTTATGTGTTTAATTAACAATGTACTTAATAAGTACCTTGATAAATTTGTGTTTGTATTTATAGGTGAGATTCTGGTGTATTCCAAGAATGAAGAGGAACACAGGGAACATCTGAGATTGGTGCTGCAAACATTAAGAGAACATCAATTATATGCTAAGTTCAGTAAATGTGAGTTTTATAAGGATAAAATACAATATTTGGGCCATGTTATTTCAAAGGAGGATATATTTGTTCATCTTGAAAACATGAGGGCCATTCTGAGTTGGTTGATACCTAAGGATGTGTCAGATGTCAAATCATTCATGGGGATTATATGGTATTATAGAAGGTGTATTGAAGGTTTTTATAGACCAACCTATCCTATCACATCCTTACAAAATTGAGGAACAAGTTTTGAGTGGGCAGCCAAGCACTAGGAAAATTTTGAAAAACTGAAACATTTTCTCATAGTGGCCACTATTTTGAATATCACAGATTTGGAAAATGAATTTATAGTATGAAAATATGCTTGTTTAGAAGGTTTAGGAGGGATACGATGTAGGAAAATTAAGTAGTAGCCTATGAATCTAGGAATATAAAACCACATGAAAAAAACTATGCAATTTATGACTTGGAACTAGATTTTGTAATACACGAACTAAATATGTGGAGGCAATACCTATTGGGAAAAATATTCACTTTGGTAAAAGATCACAACAACTTGAAATAATTTTTCAACCACCCAGATCTTAATGCTAGACAGGCTAGGTGGATGGAGTTTCTCAGTGAATTTGACTTTGATATTGAACATATTAAAGGAAAAGAAAAGAAAATAGCAAATGATTTAAGTAGACATGCACCTGCCATAAGAAAAATATATGTTAGAAGCGGAAATACATATTTTATGGATCATGTTAGAAATTTGAAGCAAGAGGATCATAAGTATGATGGAATTCAATAGAAATAGCAATAAACAGTAATTCTTGGTTATGTTAAAAACTCATAAAAATTATTAAACTATAGAAATAGATTGTATATTCCGAATGTAAGTGTTCTAAAATAGATAATATTATATGAATATGATAATAAATTGTATGTTGGACACTTCAAATATCAAAATATGATAATTTCACTAAGGAAGGAGTTCTACTAGCATGGCATGAAAAAGTTGGTAGAAAAATACTTATCTAAATGCTTAGAATGTTAGCAGGTGAAGGTAGAACACAAATACACATCAGGACTATTAAACCCACTACCCATTCCTGGAGGGAAATAGGAAGTGATATTCTTGTATTTTATTATAGGACTACTGAAAAAAGGTGACAACATGACTCCATCATGGTAGTTGTGGACACCTTAAGTACAACATGACACTTTATACCTATACAACCTACTTATGGGACAACTCAAATTGAAAACATTTTTATGAAGGAGATTTTCCGACTACATGGCATACCAAAAGAGGTAGTGTCTGACAGGGATGGACAGTTCACTTCCAAATTCTTGAAAGCTTTGTTTGGGGCATGGGGATGCAACTAAATTTTAGCACTACATATCACCCCCAAACCGATGGGTAGATGGAGAGGACAAATCAGATTTTGGAGGACATGCTAAGAATGTATCTCATGGACATACCTACCAAGTTGGAATATTTACTACATTTAGCATAATTTTCCTATAATAACATTAATCAATATTCAATTAAAATGATTCCCATTGAAGACTTATATGGCAGAAAATGTCACACACCTCTTAGTTGGAGTTAGCCAAAAGAAAGGATAATACTGGGATCATATTCATTACAAGAAATGGAGTAGGTGGTATGTAAAATTAAACAAAACATAAAAACTACACGGGATAGACAAGAAAGTTATGTTGATAAAAAGATAACTCACAAGTAATTTAAGGTTGGAGATCATGTATATCTAAGAGTTAAACCAAGGAAAATCACCTTAAGGACCGAACCCCATACCAAGTTGGCACCCCGATTTTATGGACCTTTTGAAATTTTGGACAAGGTTGGGAAAGTATCATATCAGGTGGCATTGCCCAACCATATAAAACTACACAATGTTTTCCATATATCTTTGTTAAAAAAAATGTCCATGATAATTCTCCTATAATTGATTGGAATTTGATAGATGTGGAGCTAAAAGGATGCTTCCTCGTAGATTCACTTCACATATTAGATCAGAGAGAGATCTCTCTCTGGAATCAAGTCATCACTCAGGTTAAATTGCAATGAATGTACTTTACACCTGAGGACGCTACCTAGGAGATAGAGAATAAAATGTAAGAATTTTTTCCAACATTATTCCAGAAAGGCAGTAATTGGAAAATGAACATTAAGGACAATGTTGAATAAAAGGGGGGGGGGGGGGGGGGTTGGGGGTGGAGGGAGGGGGGATGTAATACCCCTACATTATTTATGTTATGATTGGTTATCTTTAGACCTAAACTATTGTAAGGCTTGATGGCTAAGGAAGCCATGTTGAATTTGTGAAACAATATGATGAAATAGAAATTAACGTGATGTGATTAAATATGTTTTAATTAATAATAAATTGTAAGAAGCTACTCAAGAGAAGGGAACTAGATTAAAAAAAGTTCTTTCCAATTGTAAATAGTTGTGGATGGATAAGTCTAGTTGTTCTTTCCCTAAAAATATCCTAAAATCCCTAGGAGAGATAGTTGGAAATTAGTAGATTTATTATGATGGGAGAAAAATATCGTAATAAAATTCTTAGTAGAGGAAGTTACTAAGTTGAGGGTAAAATTTAGTGTTGTAGGAGAAAAAACAAGCTTTAAAGAAAAATGAAAGTACCTTTTTTGAAGAAAAAAGAGAAACACAAAGGAATTTGGGTTGGAAAGGCATGAATCTGTGAAAAAAATTGTTGGGAAGGGAGTTTATAAAGGATATCATTTATGAATCAAAGGGGTTTTTGATTAGTTCTAAATTACACTTTATCTTGGGGGAGAATTGAGGGACTTAGTTCATGGTTAGGAGGAGTGTGATTCTCTCTTGAGTGATCTTCTGTGGGCAGATGATTTTTGGTAGAATTTTGGTTTATTCTTCCAGTTATATAGTTAAATTCCCTAAGGGTTAAATTGTTTAATTTTCTAAATTTATGTACTATGTTGGAAGTTAATATAAAGTTTTGCAATGAGTGATGGTGAATATTAGAAATTTATTATGAGTAGAGTAAAAAAATAAAAATCATAGTTATACTAATCGTAACAGAAATACTTTGTACTAAAGTGGATGTAGTGATATGTATATATAAGAAATCATAAATCAATATATTTAAAGACAGTCATTAAGGGTTGTATTAATATAGTGGTCTCAAATAATTTTCCCAATTTCTTAGGATGGCATGATGACAATATGAAAACACAGGTATACATGCTCACTATAGCTAAAAATGATAGTGTGCAAGAAATTTAAAACACCCTATGCTTACCTTGAAGAGCGTGAAAAAAAAACTGCTTGCAAAGACATCCTTGAGAATGTATAAGAGTAACATCAGGAGGGGTGTATGGTTTTTCTCTTGGAGGACTAAACAAATGATGGTGCATGTTAGTTTAAAGTAGGTCAGACAGGAAAGCATCTAATCTCTAGGCAAACTATAAAAGTAGTTAGGAGGAGTAAATTTGTGTGAATATGTATATGTATATGTATATGTATATGTATATGTATATGTATATGTATGTATATGTATATGTATTTGTATATGTATGTCTGTGTGTGTGTGTGAGTAAAACTATAGCGAGAGGTGTATGAAAAGAAATTATTTTTAATATTTTTTTTAAATGAATCAATAATGTGTTGAAATGGAGTTGCTTTACTAGGATAAGACATGTTATGAAAGAAAAACATAATCACTTCCACGCAAAAATTGGGTGATATGCAACTAGCCTAGGGCTGTAGCAAATAAGATTATCTACTATACCTTGTAATCAAACTTTGGGTAACCTAGAAAAGAAAAAAATAAAAAGAAAAATCAGCAGGGTAAACATGTTCATTACTCAAATTATATTATACAATTTTGATACACTGACTATTCTACAACAAATTAGAAAGTCATGAGTGATGACTATAGTTTTAAAACCTTCTAAATTCTAAAAAAAGAAAAATGTTTTTTTAGAGCTAAACATGTTTCGTCGACTTCGAAAATGCTCAAAGAAACAAAGATTAAAATTATACATATAGAATTACCCTAGAAATGAACATTATATAATTTGACTCCATGAGGGACATACACAAAGGTATGGGTAAACAATTATGTGGGAATATAAAAACTTAAAATTACATTCCTGTCACATAGATTCCAGGTGATGGCTTCTCCTTAAGGATTAAAATAAATAAAAAACTTGAATGAAAGTAAAACTATATAAATATCAACCTCTTACCAAATGATTCAAAACAAACCATTTAGAACAAAAAAAATAAATATTTATGATATCTTTAGCTCATTGAACTCTGATACATGTGTTTCACTAGAAGTCTTAAAAGTTAAACATAAGTAATATCCTGAGAGTTCTAGTAAGGGACTGGAAGTCCCATTTTGAATGTTCTCATGAACAACTATACACATCAATTTCAATAATAAATGAAATATAGGTTGGGGGATGAATACAAAGTGTCACACCATAGCATAGAAAATTCCTAGAAGCACTAACTCAATCTAAGAACAGAACTGGGATGCCATGTCGTATTGCAACTAGAATAAAAAAACCAAGGGAACGGTGATTAGCACTAACCTGAAAGATAGTCATGGTCATTAGGGTCACTGAAGAAAAATTCTTTCCCCAACATTATTTGTGTGAAGTTGAGCCGGAGAGAGATGGACCAACCTTTCACAAGGTAACTAAGGGAAAATAAAAATTTGCTATAGAGTAAAATTCTCATACACCAGGTGCAAATATGAAAGTAATACCATGGAACAATAGTTACCTATTATAAGGGAAGGCAAGAAACAATTCCTACAAAATATATGAAGGCAACTTATTAGTATGATATGAACTAAATCAATAACTAGAGAATCGTAATGATGTACCAAAGAAATAGAACCACAGAGGAAATATAAATAATACATTGTTACCCTTGTGTGTTGGTGATGAAACCTTTCAATATCATTCTAGGTACCTATACGACAACCAAGAACCCAAGCTAAAAATGAAGGGTTTTCTTATCCCACTTTGTACCGAACTATTCCCTAGACTCAACAAAGATTTCTAAAAGGGAAACATAAACTACTAATAGTAATTCATGGGGCCATATATACATTTAATGGGAATTTCCTAAGGAAAATGTGGTTGGATGTAGGGGAGTCCTTCGCTATATCTTAGATTTTCTAGCTACAAACTAGATAAGCTAGAAACAAAAGAAAAATAAAGAAACCATAACAAATAGAAGAAAATGGAGCCATTAAATATCTAGTGAATAGAGAAGAGGTACGAATGGGTAGAGAATACCTTCAACATTTGCATGGAGGGTAATATCCCCATAGTGTCAAATTCATGATAAACCTTGATAGAATGCGACCTCGAGCACACAAAAGTGGAAAAATTATGTAGGTTGGGTACTACCTGTAACATATCGTTCTGAGAAAATTTACAAGGTGGATGAAGAAGAGTAAAGATGTATTCCATAACCTCGAAATAATTTTATAGGCTAGGTAATCTCAAAATTATACCTTGAATGAGTGCTTGACTTTTTGGTAGATGACCCACACCAAATCAAGGTTAGCACAGGTGGAAGGGAGCCATTTTTTTATGTTCCATGCGTAAGGAATTCCAAGAGACTCATAGGTTCCATGGTATCACCTCACATAACTATTTAGGAAGAAATGAGACTAGAGCATGAACAAAATGGATCACAATTCTCGAGAGGTTAGTTTTAGGGTTACTCAAAACAATCACAACCATGGGATCATTGCCGAGAACTATCCATCATTTGATAAAACCATAATATTGTTCACATGGTCATATTTTGAAGAGGGGATAAGTAATAAGTCTATGGACGCTATTTATAACTTAATTAAAGAATAGAATAACCTAATTAACACAAGATTATGTCATAAGTTATACTCATTGATTTCATAGTAAATTCCCCATAAGGAGACACCCCATCAGGTATGCCTAGGGGTTATAACTTAGTGAAATACAAGTACCACCCTAACTATGTCAATGATCCTAACCATAGGCTATAGTTACCTAGAGTATTTACTAAATGACTATGTGAACCCCTATCTGGAGCATAGTGAAAGGAGATGCATAACATAATATTGTTTGATGATGAGCATTGTTAGCTTATCCTTGACCTTGTAATATTAAACCATTATAATGTAAATTACCATAGGAAATGTTGATTCCATTTGCTTTCATAGGTCAATCTCCATACAGAACATGGGAGAGTAATCCAACAAGTGAGTACATGTTTGAGCTTTGGAAAATGGGTACCAAATGTAGTTAAAGTTTAGGTAGAGGCTTTAGGATTGGAAAACACGATAGGAAGTGGATGGGACCTATATAGAAATACCTATATAAATATAAATGTAAATACATTACATATGATTCATAGTGCCTATGAAGAATACATGGCCTAATTAAAATGTACAAGAGAATAAATATAACACCCATACTAGTGATTTATAAAGGGAAAAAAATAATGTGACAAAAGAGAGATGGGTGTGCGATGTTGTATTGGGATCTTGTTGCAACATTTGAAAGAGTGTCCACACCTCTTCGTAATTCTTTCATTCATCCATTTCTTTAGTTATGTAATTAGGTTGGATAATATAAATGACATAGATAAATGATTCAACATTCTCATCACTCCTTAAGAGTGCATATGCATCAAAATTTTGCTTCCATTTTTTGTAGGCTATTTCAAAGTCATAACCCAACATCTTTGTGATACATTTTTTCCACACTTCTGAAGATAATGTTTTCTTTAAAAATTATTCAAGACTATCATGCTACGTTTTTACCTTGAAGTGTCTTGCCATTAGGTAAGTATTCCGTTTCTTTATTGCATAGAGCATTTCCAAAATTTCCTTCTCATAAGCAGGTTTTTGTCAACTATTTCCCTTGATTGGATAGATTTATAAAGAAATGGGTCTTCCTTCTTGCATTAAAACAACACCAATTCCATTTTTTGAGGCATCGCATTCCATAATAAAGGTTTTTGTGAAATTTGGTGTAGCTTAGCACATTGCTTCTTTAAGATGCTCAAAGGCCTTATTTGCTTCTAGAGTCCAAGAAAATTCATCTATCTTTAATAATGTTGTTAGAGGTGATGCTATACTCCCATAATTTTTAAAAAACATGCGATAATACTATGCAACCCAAGAATACTCAAAGATGCTATAGGGTTGTGGGGATTTTCAATTCCTTGATGCTTTTAATTTTGTTAATGTCTACCTTAGCACCCTCATGGGATACAATATGACCCAAATATTCCACCTCTTGTACTCCACAAAAACGTTTGGAGGTATTTTCATACATTGTTTCTACTCCAATAGTTTGAGCACCCTATCAACATGATCCTTCTGAAATTTGTTGTAGATTAGTATATCATCAAAAAATACGAACACAAATTTTCTAAGGAAGGGTTTGAAAATGGAATTCATCAAACCCTAGAATGTGGAAGATGCATTAGTAAGGCCAAAAAACATGGCCAAAAATTCATAATTACTTTCATGTGTTTTAAATATTTTTTTTTCGGAATTATTATGTCTTCATTCTAATTTGATGATATCCTGAATGAAGATTCAGCTTGGTGAAGTAAATTACTCCGTGTAATTGATCCAAAAATTCATCAATGATAGGAATGGGAAATTTATTTTTAATAATTATCTTGTTGATCTCTCTATAATATGGACACATACATCTTGATTCATCCTTCTTGTGTACCAATACTACTGGAGCAGAGAAAAATCTTTGGCTAGCTTTAATTTTGTTGGCCTCTATCATTTCTACAACCATATGTTCAATCACTATTTTGGGCATAAGGATATATACCAGGCCTGATGTATGAGGGAGAACTTCTTGGAATAAATTTAATAGCATGATTGTAATCACGAATAGGTGGGAGGCCTTTGGGAGTCTCAAATAGCTTGGAATGATTTTTCAAGGCTCTTTGGAGATATGGAAAAAAGAATGATTTTGATGTTTGAACATATAGTGAACATAATTGTGCAATTATGCCTTGTTTTTATTTCTTCAAAATATTTGTCATGTCCTTCTTTTTTATACCCCTCAATTCAATTTACTTTCCTTCCTAGAAAAATTTCAAGAAAAGTTCTTCAAAATTGAAATCTGTTGTCCCCAAAGATTATAACCATTGGACTCCTAATACAAAATCAACACCACCCATTGGAATAGAAATAATTAGACTATTCAATACATATTCCCCCATGGTTAGCTTGATATTATGGCATTTTCTTGAGAAATGTATATTTCCTCCATTTCCAATCATCACTTGACACTCTAGTGATAGATATATAAAGAAATTCAATTTCTTGGCTATTGTACAATGAATAAAATTATGGGTACTACTTGAATCAAACAACACTATTAGCTTTTTCTTCTTGATATATCCTTCTATATTGAGAGTTTGAGGAGTGATAATTCCTACCAATGCATTACAAGATATGGTCGAATTCATTTATTCTTTCTTTGGGGCTGGTTCCTCATGTATATTCTCTTCTTTTGATGTTTCTTGTTCCTTTTCTTCCTTATCTTCACAATATATGTAAACTAACTTCTTCTCAGCACACTTTGACCTTTAGTGTATTTTCTATCACAACTATAACAAAACCATTTTTCTAATTTTTTTCCTCTAATTGTTGTGGTTTCAACTTTGCAAGTTGCGGTAGGCTAGGAGAAATAATAGTTACATCTTATATTTGTGAGTGGTAGACTTTCTTGTTGCCATAATTTTTCTTTCAACTTTTCTTTCCACCCTGAATGATGAAATATGATGAACACCCTAAGTATGTCAGTGACCCTAACCATAGGCTATAGTTACCTGGAGTATTCACTAATTGACTATGTGAACCCCTATCGCGAGCGTAGTGAGCATAGATGCATAACATAATATCAGTTGATGAGGCATATTGTTAGCATGTCCATGGCCTTGTAATATTAAACCATTAATGTAAATTACGACAAGAAATATTGATGTCTTTACCTGCATGGGTCAAGTTCTATAAGAAACATGGGAGAGTAATCCAACAAGTGAGTGCGCAATTGAGCTTTGGAAAATGGGTACCAGATGTAGTTAAAGTTGAGTTAGAGCCTTTAGGATTGGCAAATTATATACGAGGTGAATGAGACTTCTTTATATATATATATATATATATTGCCTATGAATAATCTATGGCATAATTAAAATGTGCAAGTGAATAAATATAACACTCATACTTTTCATTTATAAAGGAAAAAAAAATGTGATAGAAGAGAGAGGGGTATGTGATAGATGGTATCAGAACCAAGTTTCAAAACTGCGCTTGAAGGGAGCCACCACACTAAGAATGTAGTTATGTGGATAATTACAAATTTTAGATCTTAATTCTAAGTTTAGGTTTATCATCAGGTACTCAAGTGAAGCAGGTTACAACGTAGAATGGCTGAGGCTTCTACTCCACCTACAACAAAAGGGGAATAAATATATGTAGAGTTGGGGGGAGGAAACACCTCAAAAAGAAAATCAATTGATGGGTATCATTAGAGGTTTAGGGAAAGAGTTATCTCACCTCAAAAATAATAATTAACAATTGCTAAAGGCTAGTGAAGAATAGGGAAGGATGATAAGGGATTTAACTAAAAAGTCTAGCCATAGAACAATTAAAACAGAGGCACGAAAAAGGGAAAATGTTGAGACAAAATCATAAAAGTTGGGAAGTGGGGATGATTTAGACAAAAATTATCCAAAAAACACAGAAAAGGAAGAAGAAAGTGGAGCTGCAAGGGGATTTCAAAAAAATAAATCCCCCTACTTTTGACCATGAAAAGGAGGATGATTCGGAAGTATGGCTCCTCAATATGACAAAGTATTTATAATTTTATTAGTATGAGAGTAATTTCAAGGCCACATTGGACATTTATCAATTATAAGGTAAGGTTTCCCTTTAGTGGGCGTTAGTGTCAGTCTTTGCAGCCTTCCTCTAGTGATCAAACATGCTCTTACAAGTGATTTTAAGGTGTCAAAATCAAATTTTGTGATTTCAGTGAGTCTTCAAGCAAAATTTGGTCACTAGGCATTAGGTCTAGGGTTTGCTTTCACTCCTTTCAAAGTTGCCCAAATGTCAGTCTATGTCACTATTCAGCTGAGTCTATCATCATTCAGAAGTTTGTTATCATCATGTCAGGTTCCATTGGGTCATTTTACACCGTGTTCATGCCTCAGTTGCGCCTAGGCAAGGTTCATTTCCCTCTCCTAGGGTTTTGAAGGCAATTTCTCTTGAATGGTCAAATCATTAGCAAAACATGTATCCTGATGTTTATACACTTTCCCCTATCATTAATGTACCTCATTAAACACTTCCCATCACTGAGATCCCCCAAATTCCTCATTTTTGCACAAACCCTAGTTTCTTGCCACAACTTGGCAATTTTCTAGGCTAGGCCTGTGTTTTGCCCTTTTGGACCCCTTACCCTCACTCGATCTCTGAGATTACACTTTCCCCTACTTTATAACATCCCTCCCTACTTTTAAAAATTTCCCCAAGAATTTAGAAGCCCTTTATCCCCTTCATTTCGCTTCATTTCGACAAAATCCCTTGTTTCACACATAGGGATATGTTTTACTCAAAAGATGTTCTAGAGAAATCAAAGATGAATTTTGAAAAACTGAGAGAGGTTTTTGTCTACAACAGGTGGAGGAAGAAAAACCTCCTTCATGTTTTACACAGGTGTCATGGGTTTAGAGAAATGTCAAAAATACAATCGCCTCAGGAGAATTGATGCATCTTTGAAGTGACCTTGGGAAAATCAAGTTTTCTCCTAGCTTGGTTGGCCAAATAACTTTCTTGATGAGTCAAAGGATAACTAATCAACAATATATTTCCAATTAATTATCATGAGATCAATTTGGAGTTGAGGAAGACATTAAAAATTTGACTGCAACAACACTCTGCCTTGAAGTAGCCTCATTTGGCACATTTTGACCAGTCTTGGGAGATTTGATTTTTGGAAAAGCAAATGAACTACAAATTGAAAAATTCTAGTTTGGTTGGAAAGTAGACTCAACGACCTTTCCAATGAGCTATCCTGTACCCAATTGCGACACTGGGAAGGCCTCCAAACGCCTCCTGCACAATGCACTATGTGGCGCGAGATGCATTGGGTGTGCGCGGCGCACTGGGCTCCATTGGCAAGTGTAAATTTGCATGTGCGTGGCGCATAGGGAGCGTGCTATGCATTGGGCCAGAAATCAAAATTTTTACCACTGCTCTTCAAAATTCAAATTCTCTCAGTCTCCTTTGCCTCATGTAAGTTTAAATCATCTTGCTATTATCTTTGGTTAGTGTTTGGAGTTGTTTGAAGATCGGTTGTAAGAGTATGAATGTTGAAAAACACAAACCCTACTCTCTTGTAAAGAAATGCCTCTTTAGGGTTTGAATTTGAAGTTTTAGAATTTGACTTTGGTGCCAAAACATTCCATATCTCAGTTGTATTTTCCTTTCCCCACTACTGTCATATCATCATACAATGTCTCACTTTTCCCTATTCCCTTTCTTCACTTAATTGAAATCATGTTGTTCCCATAGCTCATTTCCCACAGTCCACTATTAACACGGCCCTATTTCCCACAGTTCCTCCCAAATTTGGCATTTGAAACAAAAGAACCAAATCCTCATTCTTCATCTCATTCAAGCCAACACAGATTTTGCAACATCATGGAGGCGGGCATCGATACATTATATGACCAAGACAGAGATTGCACCACTGAACTGCATACACCAGGAGGACACTGAAGCGTCGTGAAACACCTGATCCACTCTAGATTTTGGCCAAGGCTTCATTGGTTGGACATAATACATTGTGGATGATCTTCTTTTCGAATTTGATCAAATTCAGAGAAATTTTTTTCATTTTGAAAAATTTTGGCCTAAAAACAGGTTTTTCAGCTCAACGCGTAGCGTGTCGATGCATGCGCTATGATTGGGACACTTGCTGGAGGAAAACTTTATAGTTTTTTATTTTGCATGGTAATTTATGCATGCTCTAGTATGGCCAAGGCATTTCATCAAGTTCTGGATGATCAAAAAGGCCAAAAACACCATGAAAATCACCTTGCTGCCACCTTTTGCTCCAGCAGGAAGTACTTCTGGGAGAATGACATTTTGAAGGGGCAAATGAGCTCCAAATTTGGAAATTCCACTTGGGCTGGATAGCAGACATCCAGGGATTTCCAACCAGATATTGTGAGTTTGATTTTGATGTCGAGAAGTGCCCCAAAAGTAGGCTGAAAGGTGTGTGACACATAGAGCTCAGGCGCACGACGCATAGAGATTTTTGGTCAACTTTTCACCTTCCATCTCAGAATTTCGGCTAGTTGGACCAGTTTTGCTTGTGGATGAAATTTTTGAGTTATCTTGATGTAAATTTATGGTTGGCATGTAACTTGGACTCATTTTTACCTATTCTAGATGATTCATTAAAAAAATAGTAAAAATTTAATGAATAGATCAGTTTCCCTTCTTTTAGAGGCAAGTTGTTTTGGATGCATAGATTTTAGTTCCATGATTAGAATTAGTCGAAATTGCTCCTAGAAGGAGGAATTCGACCCCTAAAGGAATGGAAAGGGGTTAGGATGGTCTATATGATGCAATTTCTCAATCATTTTCAGAGGTTGGAGAGGTTGGACACTTGGGATTGCTTTGGCATACTATTGTACATATTTTCTCTACATTTTTGGCTAAGGAAAGACCAAGGTTTTGCAACACTGTTTGGCATTCATGTGGCTTTATGTTTTGATGGTGTGCTTCTTTCAGTAATTGTAAGTTTTTATGTGTATCATTTTCCTTCTTTCATCTCCTATAATTGAAAAAATGAAGTGTTAAGGTAGAATCCCTGGATGGTTATGCTCTGCCTTTAAATTTGTTTAATTTTCCATGTTTTCATCTGTTTAAGGAGAATCCTTGAAACCTTCTTTCTCTCAGCTCCTCACCAGTCTGATCTACCCATTCATTCCCTTTAAAAGCATCAAGATGATTGCCTTCCTTGCCCCATTCAGACCTCTGCAAAAACTGTGCCTCAATCCTCAAGCCCAAATTTGCCTTTCCCTATTTCAACAGAAAAACCCCTAAAAACTCAAATCAAACCTTTGTACTTCATATCTAGCCTAAAATTAGCTTCTATTTCAGTCATCTTGAGTCTCATCGATCATCTTTTGCCGAGATTGACCCGGAGAGAGCCCTCTCCTGTCCTCATAGGGCTACCTACGAGGCTGAGCGTGGTTTGATGTAGCCTTGAGTTTTACCTTATTTCAGCCTAAGGTAGATTTGAGCAGTAATAGTGGGAAGAGGTCAAAACTATGCATACATTAGAGGAAAAGATAGTTTCCTGGGAGGAGTTCTAGAAACAGTTTATGTCCCCATAACTGAATGAATGATATTATGGTGATCGTGTAAAAGTTTCCATGGTTTAAAACTGGGACAGCTAACTATGGACAAGTTTGCGGCTAAATTCACATATTTTTTGAGGTATGTCCCTTATATTAAAGAAGAGAAAGCCAAGGTGTGAATATCTTTTAACTTCCTACCAGTCTCTTACAAGGAAAGGATTGAGTTTGACAATCCTAAGACCATGGATGAAGCAGTCATAAAAGCAAGTTTGTGTTACGAGAAGATCAAGAGTAGGGGAGAAAGCTCAAAACCTTTGGAAAGTAAGGATATAAAAAAACCTATAATGGGGAAAACACAAAAACCATCTTATCTTAAAAAATTTGGGAAGGACAATTAATGGAAGAAATTCACCAAAGGGAATTCAAGCCAACTTGCACAATCTCAAACTAGGTCCAAGTCCATGGAATTGGAAAATAAAAATACAATTGGGGTTAGAGATGGAACTGCTAAAGTGTTGGGAGTGTGGGGAACCTCATTTGTTGATGGATTGTTCACATAACCCTAGGTCAATTCAAAATATCCAGGCTATTCGTGAGGCAACAACAATGAATAAAATTGCTAGAAACATTCCAAGGATAAATGAAAAGTTGGAGGATAGGCAAGGAAAGCACCAATCTATGATGATAAAGGTTGAAGGTACCATTGTAAACCAATCCATTAATGTCTTAATTGATCTATGGGATAGCTTAAGTTACATTAGTCCTCAGATTATGGAAATATGTAAATCAAAATTTGAAAAGTTTTAGACTGCATGGTTGGTACAGTTAGCAACCGACATAAAGAGGACGGTAACTAGCCAAGTGAAACGATGTATTTTTATTTAAATGGAGGCTCCACATGTTAGGTCCCTATACTACTAGTGTAACCCCTTATTTTCATTAGTACAACCCCCTTATTATATTGTTGTGCCCATGTAGTCCCCATATTATTATTATTGTACCCCATAGAAGCCACTATTGTTATTAGTTTGCCCTTATATTATTATTGTTATGTTGGCTCTGATTATATTATGACCCCTTAGACTCCTATATATAGAAAGGAGGTCTTGTCATTTGTATAATCCAAGAATTGTTCATTTGTCTAATGTAAAGGAGGTTTCCCCCTCGAAGAGGCTTATTTCTAAGGTGTTCATCTATCTTTTCTATCTTTTTGTGAGCTAGTTTCATAACATTTGGTATCAGAGCTTTGGATTATAGGGTTTTCGCTGCTCCAAAAAGGTCATTGTGGCATTTTCGCTATAACTGTTTTTTTGCAATGTTTCAGAAACTAAATAGAAAACAATTTTGAGACAAAATATCGCTGAGCTTGGGGTCCGAATTTCAGAACTTGTCTCGCTATAGTTTCGGAGATATGATCTAAGGAAGTTATAGTTTTATGCAAGCTCCATAATTTCATCGAAAACAGGTCATTGTGGAATTTTCGCTATAATGTTTTCGCTACAAAGTTTCAGAAGCTAAAACAAAAATGCATTTGAGAAGAAATTAGTCTAAACCTTAGGTCCGAACTTTAGATCTTGTCTCGCTATATTTTTGGATATATGAACCGAGGAAATTAGGGTTTTGGTAGACTCCCAAATTACATCTTAAACAGGGGACCTTGAAAAAGTCATCATAACTTTATTTCTGAGCATTGGATTGAAATTTCGTAAGAAGTTACAAAAAGAGGATGGACTTTAGTTTTTTGTATGTATTTTTTAGATCCAAAGGTCAAAAAGTGAAATGTGGCACGTCATATAAGTTTTCTATTTTGAAAAGGGGTATAATCAGGTCATCTTGGGAGAATCCAATTTCGATAAGACTGGTGGCATTGGAAAGAGGATGCAGAGGACTACTGCAGGTTGCGATTTCAGAACTAGAAGATTTGAAATTATAGAGTTACATTCGTTTCAAGATCAAGCCCCTAAAATCAAGAAAAAGCAAGATGAGGAAGTTTGATGGCAAGGATCCAGTAAATTGCATACTACAGATGGAGAAATATTTTGTTCTACATGGTGTACCACTATTACAAAAGGTATGTATTGCATCTAATTATTTAGAACTGAATCAATTTTTATGGTATAAAAGGCTTTGTTCTCGTAAACCACTTTTCACGTGGTTAATTTTCACCAAGGAAATGATAGCACATTATGACGATACAAAGAGAAACACCTTCTTTAGCCAATTGATAAATCTCAAACAAAAGTGTTCAATGGTAGAGCACAGTGAGGACTTCCAAAAATTGAATATAAGGGAAAATGATATTCCAGAGAAGTAGAGGATTGATGTCTCCATAGGGACTTTAAAGGATAACATTCAACATGAGGTTCGTCTTTGGAATGAAAGCAAAATTATGGAAACAAGGAGTTCTACCCCTCACAACTATAAACATGGAAGTGTTGCTTCTCTTAGTGTTCCACAACCTACAAGGGTGACAACACAACAATTGGAAGAAAAAAGAGAAAAAGGGTTTTGTTACAATTTTGATAGCAAATGCACTAAAGGTCATAAGTGTGCTGAGAAGAAATTATTGTACATATATTATGAAGAGGAGGAAGAAAAGGATCAAGAAAAATGAAAACAAGAGGATATACACCAGAACCAACCCCAGAGAAAGAAGAAATGAATCCGACCATATCTTGTAAAGCATTGGCAATAATTACCACTCCTCAAACTCTCAAGATAGAAGGACATATCAAGAAGAAAAAAGTTCAAGAAGTGAAAGATCACATCGAGAAAGAAGAAATAAATCCAACCATATCTTGTAATGCATTGGCTGGAATTACCACTCCTTAAACTATCAAGATAGAAGGACAAAAGAAGAAAAATGTTCAAGAAGTGAGAGATCACATCAAGCATCAAGAAATGAATCTGACCATATTTTGTAAAGCATTGGAAGAAATTACCACTCCTCAAACTCTCGAGATAGAAGGACATATCAAGAAGAAAAAGGTTCAAGCAGTGAAAGATCAAATCAAGGATCAACAACAAGTTCTCCAACTTTTAAAGGATAACGCCACTTTGGTATAGAATCAAATGAAACAAGAGGCAGATCAACATCACAGTGAAGGAAGTTTTGATGTAGGCAATTGGGTATTTTTACGGCTACATCTCAAGCAAGATATTGATGAGAAGGAAACATTGGAAATACTACATGCACTTAAGAAATGGCGACCTTACCTAATGGGAAGATACTTCAAGTTAAAATTGGATCATGATAGTATGAAATACTTTTTAGAACAAAGATTATCTTTAGAAGAAAAGAAAAATGGGTCACAAATATGTTGGGATATGATTTTGAAATCATCTACAAAAACGAGAAGCCAAATGTTGTGGCAATGCACTCTTAAGAAGGGATGAGGATGTGGAAGCATTGTTTTGTGTTATTTCTATTATCCAACCAGATTGGATAAATGAAGAAAGGGATGAATGGAAGAATGATGAAGAAGTGTCACCACTCGTTCAAAAGTTGTAGAAGATCCTAGTTCAAACAATATTGCCAGAACTTGACGAGGAAGGAAAAATTATATTGGAACCCGGAGCAATCATAGAAACAAGAACCCAACAACTACGAAATCGATCAATTTTAGAGTATCTCATCAAGTGGAAGAACTTACTCACTGAAGATTCCACATGGGAGGACAAGAATTTTATACATAAGAATCAAGAATTACTCAAGCTTTGAGGACAACACTTTTTGAAGGAGAGGGGCATATTAGGTGCTTATACTACTAGTGTAACCCCTTATTGTTATTAGTACAACCCCCTTACTATATTGTTGTGCCCATGTAATCCCCATATTGTTATTATTGTGCCCCATATAAGCCCACTGTTGTTATTAGTGTGCCCTTAGATTATTATTGTTATGACGGCTCTGATTATATTATGACCCCTTAGACTCCTATATATAGAAAGGAGGTCTTGCCATTTGTATCATCCAAGAATTGTTCATTTGTGTAATTTAAAGGAGGTTTCTCCCTCGAACAAGCTTATTTCTAAGGTGTCCATCTATGTTTTCTATATTTTTGTGAGCTGGTTTCATACACCATATAACTAAACTTGAATATACTCCCCTTAGGATCCTATTATGTGTTAATAGGAACCCATAATCAAAGATAAAAGCAGTAGTAACCATTTCAAACTCATGCACTAAGAGACCTTAGATGAGAAGTATATCGTCCCTAATGTAGGTTGGGACACACATTTAATCCCACTATGCTTATATATCAAGGTGAGGGGATTTTCATACCTATCATATGTATAACAAGTTAATTTTCCCACGTCATATAACAAATAGGTAAGTAAATAACCATTGTATGATACCGTGCACCGAACTTACGGATGTGGATATTCACTCACAACCTTGCGAGGTAGAGGAGTGGTGTGAAGAACACCAAATATTTATAAATAAACTATATTCTAGGAAGTCGAAAGATATGTTACATGATAGGAACCACGTGATAACACCTTTTGATATTGTATAGTTACACGATGGGCATGAACCATAAGGAAATGGTAAATGTGATCATCAAACATAATAGAATGTATGAAGTATTTTCCAGATACAAGTGTCATACACAAAATAATTGAGTTTTATCCTGCAGTTCATAAGAGCCAATAAGGGTTAAATAATTAAGGTTAAGATAAATCCATGGCTATAAACTGAATGAAAAAAATATATATGTAGATGGGGGTGTGTTACAAATTGTTTTGTTGTTGCAAGATGGGATATATGCAATCTTAGTTGTTTATTGGTTTTTACTTTAATTTAGCTATATTTAAACTAAGCGGCAAAGACTAGCTACTATGTAACACTTGTTGAATGATGTTTCAATAAAAATAACATGCATGAGGGGATTTTTGTATGTTATTGAATAATGTTTTAAGCAAAATGAAATAATACTAATTTATTTTTAAGGTTGTAGTCAAGTCAAATAAAACTGGTATAATTTACTTAAGAGTTTTTTCTCAAACTCTAAGTCATTACAACAATATTCATCAACAACATCAAATACCCACTAGAAACATGACGAGATTTGATGTATTTGTCAAACATTAATGTAAATATATTTATTTATTTTTAATTTTTTAATTTTTAACAATATGAGATGTGTCATAAAATAAATATTTAATACTTACTATAATTTTATGCCTATCAATATGCACCCACAATCTAAATTATAAAACAAATAATTAAAATATTTTATTTATAATTAATATGATTTTTTTAATATTACAAATACACTCTCTAAATAAATAAATAAATAATAAATAAATAAATAAATATATATATATATATAATAATATATATATATATATATATATATATATAATATATATATATATATATTATATATATAACTTTTATTGTATACTAAATTGTAATAATATCTTGCATACCATACATATATATAGATATATAATTAATATCATATATACCTTAAAGACAAGTGCATATTAACACCTTATCTTAAAAATATAAAATAAACACACAATTTTCATGGAATTATTTTTTTAAAATCATACATTGTTTACCTATATTTATATACCAACCTAAGATCCATCTTAACACTAGATCTATCAAGCACCGAGAGGGATCAAATCTCTCGAGGTGAAAACCTATTTTTTGAGTGCAAAATTTGAGAAAAGGTTTGCACCTCAAGAGATTTAATCCCTCTCGGTGCTTGATAGATCCAATGTTAAGATGGATCTAGGCTGGTTTCACTCGTGTGCGGTCATACAAAAATTATTGAACATATAATTGTTTTAATCATTTTAAATATGCTAAATATGTCTAGGATTAATTTGGTCAATTTAATTTAAAATTTACTCAGTTACCTCAGTTTATTGAGATGAGAGAGACAGTTAGTAATTTGAATGATGAAAAATGATGAATTACAAATTTTGAGTCCAAAGTATCGATGTAACAATTTTCATAGATAGAAAATGTGAATACTAAGAATATAGTATATTACTAAAAATCTTCATTGCAATCAATCTGAAACTATTTTCTTCTACTGTTCCTATTGTCACAACTATTAATTTTTCCATTTTCTCATATCGATCATATGAAAAGAGTAGTTGGAATCATAGGCCATTCAAATATTTAACTCGAGCTACTAGAGCAAACAACATACTTTGTCTATGTTTCTCTCCAATATTAATAGTAGTTTTCTCAAAATTCAACCATTATGACTTATAGAGTGTAAAACACCAAATAATTTTCAATGGTAGTTATTTTCTATTACTGCATTTGAATGCAAAGTAATTAACAATGCTGAATGATGGAAAATGGGAATAATAAGAATGTACCCAATTATAAATAGTTTATAGTTTCAAGAAGAAAACATTTGGGGTAAGCAAACATTTTATTTAGGACAAAAATTCAAGTATTATATTTAGGGTTGAATAATTTTTATGTGCTTGAATTGAGAGAGAGTGTGTATATTTTAGGGGTGAGAATGATAGACAAGGGGAGATAGAGATATAGATGGGGGGAGGGAAGAGGAGAGAGGCAAAGACAGGGTGTTGGGTCCCTATAATACTAGTGATTACCCCATTACTATTGTAGTTACACCCCTTATTAATATTGTTGTGCCCCTATTGCACCCATATTATTATTACTATGCCCCATAGAATCCCTCTATTGTTATTTTTGTGGCTTTATATTATTATTGTTAGGTCGGCTGGTTTATATTGTGACTCATTAGATTCCTATATATAGAAAGGAGGTTTTGTCATTTGAATCATCCAAGAATTGTTCATTTATGTAATGTAAAGGAGGTTTCCCCCTCGAAGAGGATGAATTCTAAGGCGTTGATCTATCTTTTCTGTCTTTTCTTGAGCTGGTTTCATAACATTTGGTATCAGAGCTTTGGATTCTAGGGTTTCGCTGCTCCAAAAAGGTCATCGTGACCTTTTCACTATAACTTTGTTTTTGTGACATTTCAGAATTCACAAAAAAAAACCCATTTGAGAAGACATCGTGCTGAACCTTGGGTCCAAATTTCAGAGCTTTTCACATGATATTTGCGAAGATATGATCTGAGGAAGTTGGTCTTTTTGCAGACCCCTGAATTACATTCCAAACAGGTGACCTGGGGAAAATCGTCATAACTTTCTCTCTGGGGATCGGATTGAAATTTTGTTAGAAGGTACAGAAAGAGGACGGACTGTAGTTTCTTGTATGTATTTTTCAAATCCAAAGGTAGAAACAGTGACTCGTGGCACATCGTACAAGTTTTCTCTACTGAACTAGTCTATAATCAAGTCACTGTGGGAGATTTCGCATAACTCTTCCTTGGAGAATCCAATTTCGGTCAGACTTGTGGTATTGGAAAGAGGACACATAAGGCTATTACAAGTCACAAATTCAGAACTAGATGATCAGAAAGTACAAAGATACATCAGAGGAAATATCGAGCTCCTACAAAGTGAAAAAAGTTGTGTAGATTTTCTTAAATTTTTGCTTAAGCTTGGTTTGAAAATTTATTTTGAAGGAATTCAAAGGGCATAGTAGAGCATGATTATCGGTAATCGATGCCCCGAGGAAAGAAAATGCAAACACATAGTAAGGAACCTGAAAGCTCTAGCATGACTCATGAAGAAGAGGAAGAAATGCAACATGATATATCAAAATTACAAGACCAAGTGCAACAATTGTCCCTTACACAAAAAGGAACATAATCTAAGATGGATAGTTTAAGAAATATGTAGAAGCTAAGATGGATGGTTTAAAGAAAGGTGTAGAAGCTAAGATGGACTGTTTAAGGAAAGGCATAGAAGCTAAGGTGATTGATGTGGAAGCTAAGATGTATGATTTGAAGATAGATTTTAAGACATACACGGACGAATTGAAGATAAATATGAATAAGTTGCTACAAGAAATGGGCACTAAGGGTGATAGCGTACTAAAGGAAACTCATGATGAGAATAAAAGAAATGTTAATCATGATTCCATAGACGCTAATGTTGGATCGAAGACTCACCATATTCCAAAAATGGATATGAGGAAGTTTGATGGCAAGGATCCTGCCACATGGATATTACAGATGGAGCAATTCTTCGATCTCAATAATGTGCAAAACACACAAA
>APFE030621167.1:15946-63454 GCA_000404065.3 Pinus taeda | reverse complement strand
ATCCAAGAATTGTTCATTTATGTAATGTAAAGGAGGTTGCCCCCTCGAAGAGGCTGAATTCTAAGGTGTTGATCTATCTTTTCTGTCTTTTCTTGAGTTGGTTTCATAACACAGGGAGGGAGGAAGAGATATAAATATGGAGAGAGAAATGTTAGAGAGAGAGGGAGGGGAAAGGAAGGGATGGAGAGAGAAAGATAGATATGGAGAGAGAGTGTGTATGTTTAGGGGCTGAGATAGAGAGATAAATGAGAGACAATGGGAGATAGAGAAAGAGATGGAGGAGGTAAAGATGTGCTTACACTAAAATCAATGCACACTGTTAATCTAATTACTTTGAAATTAATGTACATCATACATATTGTTGCATCAATTCAAAAATTAACATCTATAGTAAAATCAATACATCTAGTGCAAACAATCAAATAGGTTTAGAAATCAACATCTATACTGAAATCAACGCATCTAGTGCAAGAAATCAAATAGGATTAGAAATCAATATCTACATTGAAATCAATGCATCTAATGAAAGCAATCAAATATGAGTAGAAATCAACATCTACAGTGAAATCAATGCATATAGTGTAAGGTATTAAATATGATTAGAAATCGACATCTAAATTGAAATAAATGCATCTAGTGCAAGAGATAAAATAGGATTATCTACACTAAAACAAATGCATCATGTGGAAGCAATCAAATAGGAGTAGAAATCAACATCGACACTGAAATCAATGCATATAGTGCATGTGATGAAATTGGATTAGAACTCAACAACCAAATTGAAAATCTTAAATATTTATGACTTTCTAGATCTAACTTCTATGTCTGTATTTGTCTCTGTGAGACTCTTTCTTCTTCCCTCTCTCTCCCCTCTCCTTCTCTCTCTTACCCTCCCTCTCCCCCGTCTCATTCTATCTGCCTCTCCCTAAGTTTCTCTATCTTTCTCTTCCTTCCTCTCTCCCCCTACTATCTATATTTATACATCCCTCCATATCTCTTTATTTTTCTCTCTATCTCAACCCCCTAAACATATGTCATGCTCTCTCTCTCCCAATATCTATCTCTCCCTCTTCCTTTCCCTCTCTATCTCTTCCCCTTCTCTCTCTCTCTCTCTCTCTCTCTCTCTCTCTCTCTCTCTCTCATCTATCCCTCTTCCTCCCTCCCTCTCTTTGCCTCTCTCTTCTACCCCCTCTCCAGCCCCATCTATATCTCTATCTCTCCTTGTCTCTTCCTCTCACCTACAAATCATACACACTCCCTTTCCATCCATATCTATCTATCTCCCTCTCCCTCCCTCTTCATCTTCCTCTCTCTCTCCGCCTTCTCTCTCTCTCTCTCTCTCACACACACACACACACACACACACACACACACACACACAGACTCTCCATCTCTCCCTTGTCACCCCCTCTCCACCCTTCTATCTCTATGTCTTTCTCCCCTTACAACTCCATATCTCTCTCCCCCTCTCTCTCCTCTCTCTCAAGTCCTCTCTCTTTTTCCTTCCTCTCTCTCCCCTTATCTCCTGCCTCCCTCTGTCTCTCCCCACATCGTACACACACTCACTCTACAACCTCCAACCCTATCCTATATCCCTCCCTCTCTTCTTCTCTCTCTCCTCCTCTCTCACCCCTCCATATCTATGTCTCTCTGTCTCTCTCTCCCCCTTGTTTCCCTATTTGTATCCTCTCATTTTCTCTCTCTTCCCTCGTCTCCTCTCTCCCTCATTCCTTCTTCATATCTCCCTTGTCACTCCCTCTCTTTCTCTGTCTGAATCCATCTCTCTCCCTCCCTCTCTCCCCCTCCTCTATCTCTTCTTTTCTCTTTCTCACTCTGTCTCTCACCTCTATCTCTCTCTCCCACACTCTATTCCCCCTTCCATCTCACTCTATTTCTTAAATATGATCCCATTGTATTTTATTTAATAAAGAATCTAAATTAATAAAAAACATAATTGGTTGTAAAATATTAAACCTATATTTTGGACCAATCATGTTAAAGAAAATACAATAATAATAAAAATTAAAAGAATCATGCACTATCTTTCCTCTATCATTGTTAATCACTCTTTCTGATCACTTGGATCCATGTTTAAGATGCATCTATCCTAGTTCTTTATAATATTATTTTATTATATAAAATTTCACATATTGTATAATAAAGAATTCTTCATTTTTTAATTTATTAAAACCTCCATTTAATCTCTATGAAAATATTGTTGGTAATGGTGAGCATGGAGGGTTTAGATATACCTCAAGAGTAATTATAACCTTTTTTCTCTTAGATTTACTTGAAAAATGTTATAAAATTAAATTGAAATAAAATATTTTTATTTTGAAATAAGTTATTGTTTTTGGGCATGTGGTATTCATAAGCCATGGTATTGGCCCATGGTATTGATAAACCATGGTATTATAATTTTCTTCCCTCCTCTCCTTCTCTATATTTCTCTTGTGGGTATTGGCCCATGGTATTGTAAAAAATACTACTTAGAAGTTAATAATATCCATGGTAGATATTCATGATTAAAAATCTTGTCATATTGTAAATATTAAATTTATAAATGGAACACATCTATATTAATTGTTACAAATATATTGATTACATAAAATATAATATTACAATATTATATGTTACCCAATATTTATAACCACCCCCGCCTAATAAATAGTGGCCAAAGGTGGGGAGAAATACTAATTAAAATGTAATATTATTAAATTTTACCTAATATTTCAAGTCACACGCCACCCTAAATACTGCATTCTACTCAATATTTCCCCTCACTCCTACTAATTTTAATGAGCACCTTCCATTATATTAAGTTTACCTTCCTACAACGAACCTGGTTACAGAAACGCCACAGAGTTATTATTACAGGATATGCCCAATTGAATCCTCTGCTTCCTTTACCTAATTTTCTTTGTTGTTCAATGACTAAGCTAATCAATCTCTTTTTAAATTGTATATATATTGTTTTCAAAATTGAGGTTGTTAATATTGGCCAACACATTTTTTTATTTTAATTAATTTTTTTAATTTTAAAGTAACGTTACACATATCTTCAGCATATACAATATATATTAGTCACACATATATAGTAACGTTACACATATCTTCAGCATATACAATATATATTAGCCACACATATATAGTAAAGTTAAACATATCTTCCACATATACAATATATATTAGCCGACACAAATTTTTTAATATTTTTTTTAATGTAATGTTACGTTACGTGACAACATCTCCCTCATATTTTTTTAATATTTTTTTTAATGTAATTATCGCTCATATTCTTTTAATGTTTTTTAATGTAACAGTATGTTACATGACAACTCCCTCATATACTGGGTTGTAGAGCACCGACAACATACCCCTCATATTTTGTAATATTTTTTTTGATGTAACGTTATGTTATGTGACAAAATATCCCTCATATTATCTTAATATTTTTTAATGTAACGTTATGTTACATGACAACATCTCCCTCATATACTGGGCTGTAGAATGCCTCTCAGCGCAACCAATTATATGGCAATACATAATGTATATATGCAAAGGTATTTTTTTTATTCCTTTTGCACGACTTTTTTATGCATGCATGGTGAATATATTCAATTGTTTATACTCAAATATTTTATCAATGTACAGGTCGTACAAGTTAACCTGAAGGTGATATCATTGGTGATGGCCTTTTTCACAAAGTAATATTTTCCAAAAAAATATAATTTTAGAAGCTTATGGATAAATGTGTAAGTGTGAGAGAGAAATTTGATGTTTGATGTGGAGATTATAATGTTTTAACAAAAGAGGTTGCATGGCAACTAGTCCCTACCTTGAGCAGGAAGTATGGGAAGTATGTTCTGAGACTGGTGGAGCACTGCAATATGAGAAAATATGTGGTTAACTAAACATATGACAGTTGGCCATGACTGAGATCTTTATGAAGTTCTTCTTCAATATTTTTCAGTATTTAGTATGGTCTTTGCTCCTATGGGAGGCAGCTGTGAGCCATTTTTCGGCCCAAACTTAGCAATTAGTAAGGGAATCACTTACTCTAGCATGGCTTATCAAATGAATTAATGGCTTATAAACTGGATGATAGAATTTATGTTATTTAAATAGACCCATGCATTTATGTTATTTAAATAGACACTTTGCATGTCGACATTTTGAGTAGAGTCTAAAATGGGACATGGAAACAGTACGAAGCATTATCACAAAGAACTGGAGGATGAATGGAAGCATTTTTTGCAATGGTATTAGGGCAACGGGAAGGCGCAGACTGACCAGTGTTGGGTTGTTTGTTATTAGTCGAGGAACAAGAAAAGAACCAAGAGACCATTCCGTGGAACAGAAATAAAGTAAGTCTTCTCTAGATATAAGTACAACAACATTACAGTGAAAAGGAACAATCTCAGAAGACGTTGCCAACCATCTTACAAAAAATTGCCTTTATAAGACTAATTTATCTCTTGAAATTTTAGATTCGCATCCTTTGGCCATGAGGTTAACTAGAGAGCCTATATAGATAATGCATACCATTATGATTCAGTGGGTGATCATTGCCTTCTGCAATTGCAATCAATATGGATATGCTAGAATAATAGACTTGAATGGGAGACACAATTTCGTTTAACCATCAATAGTTTTTTGGGAACTATATTTTTCCATTGAATGCACAATGGCCTATCAACAGTTTTTTAGGAATCATATTTTTCCATTGAATGCACAACGATAGGTCAAGATCACATTAGACCTTAAACACAACAAAACAGGAGGGCAAAAATGCATGAAAAGCACAGTGAAACAAGGCCTAAGCTCCTCAAATTACCTGCTCAATATTGTTGGATCTAGGGAAGCCAAAATATGGCATCAAAACTGTTCATTGAGCTTCATATTTCGTATGACTATCAGCAATTGAAAGAAGATTATCAGAATTGTTACTGTAGCAAATAATTGACTCACAATCTGTGGAAGAACCAACAAGCTTTCCAGCAAAATAAAAACCATAAGCAAGCCAACCAACATGAGGGCCATGACAAGAAAAATACAAAAATTCTTAGTCTCGTTCTTCTCTTTCAGAGCTTCCATAGGCCTACTGATCGGCATTAGCAAGAGAACTACAAAAGGGGGGAGAGTAGTAGCCATGATTATGAGAAAATTGGGTTATTCATTCTTAACAATAGCCCTGTAGATTTGAGTCATAATAGCACCACTAAGACCTACAAATCCCTTAAGTAGCCCTATGACTCACCCTTTGCCTCTAAGGAAATTGTTGACACAAGTCACAATTATTCCATTATTCATGAATGTCATGGAGCTTCTTTGATGCATTGATACATGTAGATCTGCCACATGATAGGCTTTGCAACTATGCAAGTGATAGAGAGCCAAATCATGAGATATCAAGTAAGGTTCATTGCGGAACCCATAGAGAGGATCACCCATGGTGGACATAACTCATTGATAACACCAGCAATGATGCCTACATTTGCACCCAAATCCTTAAAAAAAATCCAATGTATCAATCACCTCCTGATCATATCCCAAATTTGTCTTGACAATTTGGGAATACAAACCAAAAATATAATTCAATCCAACAAATGAGTAGTTAAATGCTTTCCTTTATTTGGTCTGTGCTATCTTAGGAGGGTGGAAAGGAAAGGAAAAGCTAGCTTCATACCTACCTACCTATTACCTAGACCTATTACTGTACAATATTGCATATAGACTTAATCTCATATGGCTTTAGCTTTATAACTAGAAGGTATGCCAGGAAAGAAGGGAGGGGAAGGAACCGAAATAGGAAGGGAAGAGATGCTTGGAGAAAACTTTCAATTTTAAGGTATGCTAAGCGAAATGGTGGTGAGTAAGCAACTAGAATAGGCTCTTCTCCAACACTTGACTCTTTTCACTAGATTTTCATAACATTCTGAACTAACATATGGGAAATGGATGGATTGATGGAGAAGATGAATTGAGGTAAGGAATTTATAGGCATAAAACTCAATAATGAGCTAAGATAGTTGTCCAAATTTTGAGTTACAGTGAGTGGTGGGACATGAAATCCAGGAGGATAGATTTTTGGAAATAGAAAATGCAAATTCCTTTCTATCATGTTTCAAGGTAGGGGAGATGGACAAATGATAAATTAAATATAATGTGTGCAAAAAAAAAAAAAAAAAAATGATAAAAATGAAGTTAGTGGACTGTGTGGGACCTAGAATGAGAACATCATGCCTCACCAATCCATTCTTTGTCTCCATTACATACACATGCAATCCTAAACCATGCCACTTAAATGTTGCATCAAGAAAACATCTATGACTCGGTTCAGAAAGCTAGCTCAACCGGAACTAGCTTGCAACAACCGAAACTTTTATCTAGTTCGTCTGAGGAAAATGTCACAAAGAATGGTAGTTATGCTACACAGAGAGTACAATAGATTCATATAGATATATTACTGTGCTTTGTATAGGCGTCAGGGGAGTAGATGAATCTGGACTGGTTCTATCAAGTTCTGATGTCTCTGCTTCATTCTTGGGGGGTCTCCTATTTTCAGAGCAACTAGTTAAAAGTGTAATACATATCATCTTCCTCATGGGTACTGAAATCTGGCTCTTCCACAACTTCCTCTAGGGTTGGCTTTGTCTCTTCCATTTGAACCAAAGCTAAGCATTCTATTAAGTGGAAAGCAAGGTGTTTAGAGAGCGGATTAATATGAATAAACTGAAGTGAGAGTGAATCAGAAGCCAAAAAGTCTGAAGTGAGTGAGCGAGCCCCCCATATCGGGTAGTGGCCTTGAAGAGACTGGACGTTTCAGCATACTTTCCAAATATGTGAACATGTGTGTTGTTGCATTCTCGCTGAAGGACAAGCGCTTTGAACACAATGAATACGAGATCTTTGATAATTTGAGAAAGTCCAGATGGATTGTTCCCACTCATACAATGGATCCTGATGCTCAACATATCACATTTTTACTCATTGTTGCTAGGGAGGACTACAATAGAACTCAAGTTGAGCAGTTGGCTCAGAATATTGAGATCATTTTGCAGGAATTGGAGGGTCATCATCCTAAGATCATAGAGGTTTTTTGAAATGAATGTAGTTTCAGTTTTAGATGAGTGTAAGTTCCAAGTGATGTAGATCCTGTGAACCTTCTTTAGTAATGGAATCTACCTGGCCACACCACCCCTCTCCACTACACAAACATGCATTCGCAGATGGCATAAATTCGACTATAGATGTTTTATAGATGTGTTGTGCAATCGCCATGTGGTGGAGCCAGCGAACTGCCATGTCTTGCTGCTTATATGTTGTTACATACAAGCATGTTCTTGCGATGAGCTAACATTTAATGCCCTTGACTAATGCCAAAATTATTTTAGGTAGTATTTACAAGTTTGAAAATACAAAAAAAAAAAACAAAAAAAAACAAAAAATTATAACCTATCGAATTAGATTTGGGCCTCAGGAAGAGACTAAATAACATGATAAATCAATATGTCTCTAAAAACATTGTTTATGGTTGAAAAGTGAGGACTAACAAACAACTCAAATAATAATAAACTCCTTGTTTCCGATTACTATAGTCCATGTCGGGATAGTGGGGACTAATAATATTTAAAGTTAGGGTATAAAGAAGTAGAAATTAATTTAATTATTATGGAAACTTTTGATTAAGTATGAAGATTTAATAATTCATGAGATTTATTTAAGTTTATAGATTAATTTGTATCTTTGATATGTGCAAATGGGAGCTATTTCTCTTTGGGGTAACACCTTTAAACAAAGGAATGGGGATGGGTACACCCACTCCAGGAATTGCAATCCCACTATATAGTAGGAAATAAAAGAGGGGATGCCTGGGGTTTGGTTAGATGAAAACATGTTATAACATGAACCCCTATTTTATTATCTGAGCTATGAACAAGTAATGCCTACTCTATTTTCAGGTGGGTGGTGGAAATCAAAGAAAATCAGTAGCTTCATAATTTGAGAATGTAGTGAGTGTTTTTCATGGTGTTCCCTTGACATTAGTAGTTGGTTATATCCAAAGAAGTCATTATTAAAATTATAGAAATATAAGGTTATCTCATGAAAGAAGGAGGTAGCAATCAAATAAATTTATCCCAACAAGGCGAGCACCTTAAACTATCTTCGGTGGGTCATTATTGGAGGGTATAAACGGGAGAAGAAGGGAGCATAGATGTTATAGCCTTAAATTGTAGGCTAACATCCCTAAGAAAAATAGGTCCATCCATAGATATTATCTCCTCACTATTATTATTATTATGAAAAGAAGGCCTCTTAAAGATAAAGTCTTCCTTATCATATATACAAAGGTCCCACCCATAAGAGAAGAGGGCAAAAGTCCCTTTAATGAGAGGGGAATGATGGATGTTGCAAGAGTCTAAAGTCCTCCTTGTACAATTGTTTTGGCCATGGTTGGTGGGGTTTCATCAAAATGTGTAAGGACCTTAATGAGAGTGGAATTATAGATGTTACAAGCATCTAAATTCCTTCTCTCGCATGTTTTTAGCCATGATGAGCCACCATTAATGTCCTCACACATTTTCATAAAACTCCACCAACCACTAGGGTATGCCAAGTCTAGGTCAATAAGCGTATCCTATTTAAGATGAAAATAAGGTGCTAAAATGAAGTATTTTTTAAATTGTGCAAGTGATTGAATGTGTGTGCTTCTCTCGCATGTTTTTAGCCATGATGAGCCACCATTAATGTCCTCAGACATTTTCATAAAACTCCACCAACCACTAGGGTATGCCAAGTCTAGGTCAATAAGCGTATCCTATTTAAGATGGAAATAAGGTGCTAAAATGAAGTATTTTTTAAATTGTGCAAGTGATTGAATGTGAGTGTGTGTGTGTGTGTGTGTTTGTGTGTGTGTGTGTGTGTGTGTGGTGTGTGTGTGTGTGTGTGTGTGTGTGTGTGTGTGTGTGTGTGTGTGTGAGAGAGAGAGAGAGAGAGAGAAACTGAACTTGATTATAGAATTAATAGTCAAGGAATAGTATTTCTTGTGCTAGCGCGAGTGGTTAAGTGTATTTAGCTTTAAACAAAAGGTCTTGAGGTTGATCCCTCATATTAGCTCCTTTTTTGTATACCTCACTTGATATCCCTACTGAATTGAGTAATGAGGTTGAAAGTGACTTTGGATTTTCCTTGCAATGTAAGTGGTTCTTCTATACATTATACAACTGTGAGATCCCATGGACTTTTATTTTTCAATGGTTTTGAGATCTATCATGTACATAAGTGAACATGTGGAGGGTTCTAAACCTATCTCATGTAAGAAGGCCTCATTGCCCATTAAACAAGGCCTCACCTTAAACAGGCTAACCATTAAAATCAAATGCATGTTGCCTTGTATTGATGAGTTGTTCGATCTAGTAAGGGGGAAACCATATTATCAAAAATCAATTTGAGAACCGCATATCACTTGTTGAGAATAAAGGATGAATACATTCATAAGACAATTTTTCTAACTAGATATGGTCACTACAAATTTGTAGTGTTGCCATTTGGCCTTACCAATCCACCAGCAACATTTATGTGTTCAATGAACAATGTACTTAATAAGTACCTTGATAAATTTGCGCTAGTATTTATAGATGACATTCTTATGTATTCTAAGAATGAAGAGGAACACAAGGAACGTCTAATATTGGTTTTGCAACATTAAGAGAACATCAATTATATTCTAAGTTCAGTAAATGCAAGTTTTATAAGGATAAGATTCAATATTTGGGCCATGTTATTTTGAAGGAGGATCTATCTGTTGATCTTGAAAATATGGGGGCCATTTCGAGTTGGCCAATACCTAAGGATGTTTTAGATGTTAGATCATTCATGGGGATTACATGATATTATTGAAGGTTTATTGAAGGTTTTTCTATACTAGCCTATCCTATCACATCCTTACAAAAGAAAGGAACAAAGTTCGAGTGGATAACCAAGTGCCAAGAAAGTTTTGAAAAATAGAAACATTTTCTCATAGTGGCCACAATTTTTAAAATTGTAGATCTGAAAAAGGAACTTATAGTAGGCATAAATTCTTGTTTAGAAGGTTTAGGAGGGGTCTTGATATAGGAAAATTCCGTAGTGGCCTATAAATCTAGAAAACTAAAAGCACATGAAAAAAATATATGCATTTTATGACTTGGAATTAGTTGTTGTAACCATATCAACTTGAAATATTCTTTTATCCAACCAGATATTAATGCTAGAAAAGCTAGGTGGATGGGTTTTCTTAGTAAATTGGACTTTGATATCATACATATTAAAGGAAAAGAAAAGAAAACAGTATATGATTTAAGTAGACAAGGACATGTCATAATAAAAATATTTGTTAGTAGTGTCAATACATATTTTATGGAGCATATCAAAAATTTGAAGCAAGAGGATAATAACTATCTTGAAATTCAACAGAAATTGCAACAAACATTAATTCTAGGTAACAACTCAGAAAACATGTCAAACTATAGAAATAGATTGTATGTTCCAAATGTAAGTGATTTAAAATAGATAATATTAGCTAAATATGATCAGAAATATTATGTTGGACACTCAGGATATCAAAAGATGATAACTGCAATAAGGAAGGATTTCAACTATCCTGGCATGAAAAAGGAGGTAGCAGAATACTTATCTAAATGCTCTAAATGTTAGCAAGTGAAGGTAGAACACCAATACCCATCAAGACTGTTAAACCCACTACCCATTCCTCAATGTAAATGGGAAGCAATCTCATTGGATTTTATTACAGGATTGTTGAAAACAAGGTGACAACATGACTCCATCATGGTAGTTGTGAACACCTTATGTAAAGTAACAAACTTTATAGTTGTATAATCTACCTATGGGATATCTCAAATTGCAAACATTTTTATGACGGATATTTTCTGACTACGCGGCATACCAAAAGTCGTAGTGTCTGTCAAGGATGCAAAATTTACTTACAAATTCTAGAAAGCGTTGTCTGGGGGCATGTGGGCGCAACTAAATTTTAGCAATACATATCACCCCCAAAACAGATGGGTAGATGGAGAGGGGAAATTAGCCTTTGGAGGAAATGATGAGAATGGATGTCAAGGGCATACCTCCTGAGTGGGAAGATTTCCTACATTTAGCGTAACTTTCCTAGAATAACAATTATCATGCTTCAATTAAAATGAGTCCCTTTGAAGCCTTATATGGTAGAAATTGTCACACACCTCTCAGCTAGAGTCATCCAAAAGACAGGCTAATATTGGGACTAGATGCATTACAAGAAATAGAGTAGGTGGTGTAGAAAATTAAACACAACATAAAAAATGCACGAGATAGAAAAAAAAGTTATGAAGATAAAAAAGGAACTCACAAGGAATTTAAGGTTGGAGATCATGTATATCTAAGAGTTAAACCAAATAAAATCACCTTAAGGACTGAAACTTGTATCAAGTTGGCACCCCGAGTTTATGGAACTTTTGAAATTTCGGATAGTGTTGGACGAGTAACATATTAGCTGGCATTGCCCAACCATATAAAACTACACAATATTTTCCATGTATCTTTGTTAAAAAAATATGTCCATGATAATTCTCCTATAATTGATTATAATTTGATATAGGTGGAACTAGAAGGATACTTCCTTAGAAATCCACTTCACATATTGGATTAGAGAGATATATTTATCTGGAATTGATTCGTTTCTTAGGTTAAAGTGTAATTGAAACACTTTACACCTAAGGAAGCTACCTGGAAGATAGAGAATAATATGTGAGAATATTTTCCAACACTATTCCAGGAAAGGAGTAATTGTACAATGAACACTAAGGACAATGTTGAATAAAAAGGGGGGAGATGTAATACCCCTCTATTCTTTATGTTACTATTCGTTATTTTTAGACTTGAAATATTGTAAGGTTTGATGACTAAGGAAGCCATGTTGAATTTGTGAAACAATATGACCAAATAGAAATTAATGTAATGTGATTAAATATGTTTTTATTAGTAAATAAACTATGAGAATCTACTCAAGGCAAGGGCACTAAAGTAAAAAAGAAAAAGAAAAAAAAATCCAATTGTAAACAGTTGTGGATGCATAACTCAAATTTTCTGTACCCTAAATATATCCTAAAATCCCCATGAAACATAGTCGGAAAATATTAGATTTATTATAATGGGAGAAAAATATCATAATAAAATACTTAGTAGAGGAAGTTACTAAGTTAAGGGTAAAATAAAGTGTTGCGGGAGAAAAAAGCAGGTTTTTAAGAAAAAGGAAAGTACCTTTTTCGAAGAAAAAAGAAAAACACAAAGGCTTAGGAAGTTAGGTTGGCAGACCAAAAAGGAATGATGCTGCCAAAAATGCAGCTAGGAAGGGGGTTTATAAAAGTTATCATTTAGGAATCAAAGGGGTTGTTGGTTCTTTGGAAAATATACTTTAGATCAGGGGAGAGTTGGTGGGCTCATTTTGTGGTTGGGAGGAGTGTGATTCTCTCTTGAATGATCTTCTGCACACAGATACTTTTGGGTAGAATTTTGGTTTATTCTTCCATTTATATAGTTAACGTCCTTAAGTGTTAAATTGTTTAATTTTCTAAATTTATATATTATGTTGGGAGTTAATCTAAGGTTGTGCAATGAGTGATGGTGAATATTAGAAATTGGTTGTGAGTAGAGTTAAAAAAAATCATAGTTGTACTAATCGTAAGAAACAATACTTTGTACTAAAGAGCAAGTAGTGATGTGTATATATCATAAATCATAAATTAATATATTTACATACATCCATTAAGGTTTTTATTAATACAGTGGTCTCAAATAATTTTCCCAAATTCTGAGGATGTCATGATGGCAATATGAAACTACAAGTGTACATGAAACATGAGAGTGTGCAAGAAATTTAAAACACCCTATACTTACCATGAAGAGCATGAAAAGAAAAACTTCATCCAAATACATCCTTGTGAATCTATAAGAGTAACATTATGAGGGTTGTATGGTTTTTCTGTAAGAGGATTGAACAAATGATGGTACATGTTACTTTAAAGTAGGGAAAACAAGAAAGTACTTCTGGTAGAAGAACATATGATCTTGAGGTTAACTGTCAAAGTAAATAGGAGAGGGAAATTTGTGTGTATATATATATATATATAATATATATATTATATATATATATATATATATATATATATATATATATACACAAAATTGTTGTGATATGTGTATGAAAAGAAATTAGTTTTAATATTTTTTTAAAGGAATCTGTAATGCCCTCCTCCCACAACTACCCAAGTAACCAACCAACTGGGGTAAACATGTGATGAGAGGCTAATTTGATGGGATTCAACCTCCTAGGTGACCTTAAGGAAGTGGAATCAATGAAAACATACCATAAAAACCTTCCAAAGTAGCAACAAAACCCCCAAGAGCCATCCTAACCACTCAGGTAACCAACCCCTGGACCCACTGTGATTTAATACCATTTAACCCCAAGACACTCCCTTGATATGGACATGCATGTGTCCAGGAGACCTTGGACGCTCCCACAACATGGGTATGCCAGTGTCAAAGGACTTTCCTGCCCAGTGTTGTTCCTGCATCCCTGGGATTTGGGCCACTTTTTTAGGTGCAGAGAGCAGGTCACTACCCAGAACTAAATGACACCTTCACAACATAAATATAACAATGGAATGATGATACAAATGCAATTACTTGAACAAGGGCTTGAATGGACCCTTACTAACCATGAAAAACATTTCATCAAACATGTCACAAATATGTAATCTACAGGTTTAAATAACATATCTGAGAATAGGAGTCTCATACTTATCTGAGAATCGCTAAGGAGCATTGCTCCTTTACATCATTAGTTGCATTAACATTTATTGGGTCATATATAGATTTATCATTCATTTACAAATCAAAACATGAGGTGATTCCTACATCATCACTACCATAATACATGCTTATAACCAGCATAATAAAAAAATAAATATGAAGGATACATGTTGTTCTATTCAACAACCCCCCATTTATTAATAGTGATTGTCAATATTATATTAATAAATGGGGACCCTTTAAAAAATCCTTCCAAAAGTAAGTTTAGCATTTAGGCATTTTTCTTGTTAAATTTTGGAATAAAGAAAGATATCAAGATAAAACCTTTTCAGAAAACTAGTAAATGTTCGTCTTTTCACATATCGCATGATCAAACTGTCAAAAGGCTTGCTATCAATCAAAACTAGAAAAAATAAATCAAAATATAAAATTGCGCTAAACCTCATAACAAATAGGTTTCATGTGTGAACTAAGTTCTAAAGCATTTTTTATTAAAATAAGGCCCACATCGCAATTCACTACTTACAAAGGTCATGCCTTAACAAAGCATCTTAAGCCATGCCATATGCTTATTGCATCGCATTAAGAACACTTAAGAGGAGCCCAAAACTTTATCATCATTTGAGATTGTGAAATGTAATTGAAGACCTCGACCCGATTCTGAAATATGTTATAAATAAGCACTCAAGTCTGCTACTTAAGGAAAAAGGGATTTACATAGAAAATCCTAACAAATAAGCTATGCTTTGAAAACGATAATGAGTGGCCTGCATTTCGCATCCCGTAGATACTAAACAAACGTTAAAGAAAGTGCATAACCATAATATGATAATTTGATTTGTGATATTGCATCGCAGTCGCAAAATATGCATTTTCACATTTCAAAGGCTCGCCAGCCTAAAAGTTTCTTCCCCGACTTACGATGCAGAGCATTATTGAGCAATAAAGCTAGGGATAAGGAACCATTAGTGGGGATTTAGTAAGGGTTAATAACATTTATTTCTGAAAGATAGTTCAACGTGATACGATATCTTATCACGTGCCTTCAAATAAAAACTCATTTCTTGTCACCTTTTCAAAGTTGTCATAATTATTCATTGTTAGGTTCATTATTATATTTGTATATTTGGTAGCTTTTGTTTTGCTCCATTTTCAGGAAAAATTCATAGAAGGAGTTATTGGGAGCAATGTCAAAGAGGGGCAAGGTAGCCGCGTCTAAGAAGTCAGAAATGACTCCTTTATTCTCTGATACCACATGCAACAGAGATGGAGGAACCTCTACATGGGAAACCATATATGATTTATTAGAAGAAGAGAAACCAATACCTCTCGTAACAAAGGCCGTAGCTGATGGTGATCCTTCCTCAAACACCTCCATCTTTGAGATGATGTGCTCATTTTTGCACTGCATAGCTGCAAGACCAAAGATAATTCTGTATACAGATATGATCAAGTGGATAATTGATGAGATGGACGTCTCAGATAGAGAATTTAAGAATAGTAGGGAGTAGGTTCTAGGATCTTTTTTCACTAGGCAACCTACGGCTTATGTACAATCTGCCAGAGCCACTGATGTTCTACAACAAAGAGCTCCTCGAGAAATTTTCTAAGGAGAATGAAGACCCAGCAAATGTTACATGAACCTAGATGCAAAATGAAGGCAAGATAAACAAAGGATAAAACGAGTATGTATTCTACATCATCTATATCTCCCCCTCATAGTTTTACAGCAATCATGCTATGTAGAATGTTCAGCAAGCCCGATAGCACCAAATTTTCCCCAGAATGGTTGCCATTAATAGATGCGGTCGTAAACACAACAATAATGAATTGGGACCAAATTTTGTTTGATAATTTGGCGAAATCCATCATAGAATATAGGGGAAAGAGGAGTATCTCTAATAGGGTTTACCCTCCATTATTCATGATTGCCTATATAACGGATGCTATCTGTTTTGGCTCCAAATTTCCTATCATCGGATGGAAGTGCACTGTGAAATAACCGCTTCCCAGTCATATATATCATAAGAATATGTGGGAGTCTCAATTTCACCCCATTTTTACAGAATTTGTCAAGGAGTTATGTTTCCTATTCATAAACAAGTCTACAACACGAACACGCCTAGATTTTCTAGAGAAGTTGAAGTAGATATCCTACCTATAGACATATGGTTTAAGGAGGAGACATTTACATATATCAAATTATTCGGGAGAATTTCTTAATGACATATCGTCTAATACTATGTCATTGATAAGTTAATGGCTAGGGAAATAGCCTACCAAACAACAAGAGAAGGTGCGTTAAGAAAAGTATTGAAGGAACAGAAGAAAGGCCATTTGGCCTACATTTCCATTGCAATGTGGTGTGTTTGCACTACATGATTTTGGACATGCATGCAAGGAAGTAGAGATTATGAAATATCTTAAATTGGCTACATTCCCAGGAAGACAGTATGACCCAAAAGGCAACGCCAAAGACTTCACTACTATGGTGAAAGTGAAAATATTCACCCACGAGGAAGATGCATTCGATGACCTCTTCCCACAAAAAGAGACATTTTCGGAAGTAAAGCAGATGGCTTCACTACTTTTTGCCCTAGATTATCTTAAGGCCTTACACGAATATAGTGAGAGGACATTATTATAGGTCCCATTGACTTGCTACAGATTGAACCAATAAGGGAGCGAACTCCAAGTGTAAGCTTAGAAGAAAGCTCCAGAGAAAATTCTAACGATAATTCTGGAGTAAAGTCCCAGGAGAAGTCTACCCATGAGTCACAACAATCAGAGCAATAGTCCCAGAATGGGGATAGTAAAATCAAAGAGTTCATGACAAACACAGCCAAAACTACAAAATAAGAAGTCAAGCAAACGTCGATGAAGAAACAGGCTGAAATTCACTCTACCTCCACGCAGTCGACAAAACTTCCAGTTGTTGATTTAGAAAAATAATGGGAGAATTTTAATAAAAAGCTCCATATAGAAGAACAAGCATATGAAGTATAAACTCCACATCACATATCAACTCAAGAGGTTACAATGGAGAAAATTGTAAGTTATCAAGATGTAGATCTCATTCCTACCACCCCCACTTCTGAAATTGTTTTAATAGTTGAGGAAATTCCTCCCTTACATGTGTTTTATAGCGCTACCCGTAAAGTTGTTATCAAAAGGCAGAAGAAGAAGACAAACTTGGATGCTACAACTGTTACCACTCTCGACAATGAACCAATGGATATTTTCTGGAGAGATTCACCCATGGACCCATCTAAGAACCTTACGAGACTATTGCAATTTGTAGGAGCCTATGATACGACAACTATTGATAAAGAAACAGAGGTTCAAATGCTGCTAAGAGAAAAAGAACAAAAGGTCTTATTGTTGGAACAACAATTGGAGAAAGAAAAATCTAAACAACAAGCAGAGTTACAAGTTTTCAAACTTCAACATGAGTTTGAACAGATGAAAATACAACATCAAGCCAGCCTATAAGAAAAGGATGCACAGATTCAAGCTGTGTCAAGGAAGTATAAAGGCAATACGCAAATCGATTAGTTCGTAAAATAAGCTCTCAGACTTTACGCCCAACTAATGAAACAAAACGAACTTATGTGTCAGGAAATATCACAAGTAAATCCTTACTACAAGATAAGTGATAATCTAACAAGCCAAGTCATCATCATGAGGGTTCAGTATGATGAAATCCACAAAAGGATTTTTGACTTTATCACCTGGCAAGAATCAAAAGATGGGAGGAAGGTTGGTTTGCCAAAACTGGAGGAATCACATAAAGAAATTCTATTTGCAGACTCAGATTCTCAGCTCAAGCAAGCAGAAATGGAAACAATGATCACAGCAGCAGCAGCAAACAACACCATTGACGCCATTAACAAAAATCTACATGGCGCCAACCTAGTTGTAGAATCCATACCGAGATTTTTTTCAAATGCCAATCAACTGGAGCAGCAATGTAGACAAGTAGCAAAGGAAAGGGAGGAGGTGATCAGATAGAGCAAGTTGAACTAGGAAGCATACTAAAAAATTTTAGTCAAGCCATAGAGCCAGTGGATGAGCCTGCATTGCCTAACCACTTCCACATAGAAAATGGTTCTAGCACTGATAGATGTCATATTTAGTGGACAATTGAAATCTGCGATCAACCAAATGACATAGCTCAAACTAATGATGGATATCTTTGATATTACAGATCAAATGCAAAGGAGTTAGTCACCTTGTTTTATTTCTATTTTGGTTTCATTTCGCATAATCTGAGGAAGGCCGTTTAAACCTACTCAACTATTTTTTTAATTATCTATTTTAGGACCCATAGTTATAGTATTTAAACCCCTCTCATGCATTTAGAGAGGGGTCCAGAAATTTTATCAGAAACATTCTTCAAAACATGAACTTATGTACCTTTGAGGAGGTTCTGGTAGAATGAATGGAACGTGATCTATTTTATTTTATATCTGGCATGTTCTACTGAAATTGCACTTTTACGCTCTTAGATGATGTTGGATTGGTTGGAATTATATCAATATTGTTGAAACACATGAGCAAAACTTATTACAAATGGTACTTTTATCTTGTGATTTTTTTATTTTTTTATGTATCACACAATGATTTTTCTTCAATTTATTTATGTATGAAATTTTTAATTTCGGTTAGCATTATTTCACTTTTGTATGGTGTTGGCTTTAATGTCCTATTGAATACATGAAGGATTCTATATGTGATATGTCTTTCACAATCGTTTTGGCTAGCTATTTATCCAAAACGATTATTGTTAAATGATTTCATTTCTTCTTATATTTTAATGACCTTTATTACCAATTTCTATAGGACATTATTGTAGATCGCATATTTTTCTTTTATTCCTGGGTATACTTATAGTTAGATAGTGTTTAAAACTAGGATATATGAATGTGATTGATAGTTTATATTAGATTACACTTAGCTAAATCATTCCCCCCGTTACATCATATATCACCCCATAAACACTACCAAAATCTCTTTTTGGGAAATTGGTCCCATTATCCCTAGTTAGAGCCACTACACCAAACAGAAAAGGAGCTGCCAACCAAGGTTCGGACAAGGTTGTTTTCCCCCATGTTGTAGCAATGATTTTCGAGGCTTCAACATTTTGGCACTAGAAGGAGGACCTGAATTATGAATGGCAAGTAAATTCAAATGTACAGGCCATTCTAAGAGTAAAACTCCCTCATCCTCACCTCCAACATCCCAATCACATTCCAAACCTATGAATCCTATGCGAGAAGTTGTAAACACACCCTTAGAACCCACTACTGAAATTCCACAAAAACCAGATCATTCTTCTTCTATAGAAACCCTTGAAGTGCAATCTCTGATTCATAAGTTACAGGGTATTTTGATATCTCAAGAAGAATCTGAGTTATCCCAAGATAGTGTTACTTCTCATTTTCCCTCATCTCAACGGTTAACTAGAGCACAGAGTGAAAAGTTTGGGATTCCCCATTCAAATTCCCTCTACCAAGCCATAAGAGGGCTAAGAAGACACCATTTGAATCTCATAGTCAGGTTCTCTCACCATCACCTCTATAATCTTCATTCATTCTATCCATTTCATCTCAATATCAATCACCCACCTCACAACTCTAGATCGTGATTTACATAGGTAATGGAACTCAACCCTCCTCTACCCAATCACCTTCAACCACTGGAACATCTTCTTCTACGCAGACACTAACAATGGCTCAAAATCCTCCAAGGCCATGGACAAATCCAAGAGTTGTAAGAATGGTAGGACCTTTACATCCATTACCATCTCATCTCGGAAAATGGCTACCAAAGTTTAATCCTAATAATGGCCTACTAGCTGAGGAACACATCAACAATATTATGTTATCTATTAATATAAATGCACTAGTAGAAGAAGATGCAATTATAAGATTATTTCCTTATAGTTTACATGGATCAGCAGGATCATGGTACTTCTCATTACTACCAGGTTCTAAAAAATGTTGGGATTCTTTTCAAGAGAATTTCCTAACCAAGTTTGGATATGATAGATCCACGACTACCCTAATCAACAATCTCTCCAATTTGAAAGTAGAACCTAAGGAACCAGTTAAAGACTTCAACTCCCGCTTTAATAAATTATTGAATAAAATACTAGTGGCATCCAAGCCTAGTAATGAAGTCCAAAATGAGTAGTACACTTTTGCTTTACCTTCGAACACAACTATTTTTGTCGATAGGGCTGCCAAACCAACTTTGGCAGAAAACATGAAAGAAGCAATAGTTGTAGAAAAACAAATTCTAGCCTTAGATAAGAAGAATGCTTTATAAGAACAAAAATCCAAGTGACTTTTAGGGACAAATCTAAGAAGAAAGAACCTAAAGGTCCTTTTGATCTCGAACGTTTACAAAAAATCCTCAAAACCATGTCTAATGAAATTGTTAATATCAAGAAACAAGCAGAAGAGACTTCCTCAAAGAAATATTTCAAACCATATAAAAGGAATTCCTCTATTCATCCTAAGCCTCCAAATGCTATATCGAATGCTGAATCGGAGGGAGAGGAAGATGAAGTCTCAACAACTGAAGAACAAACAAATGATGAGGAAGTGGTTGAGCTACAAGGGATGTGGAATTTATCCTTCCCACTGAGGAAACACAAGAAGCCCTACCCATTGCAACCCGAAGTAGAGGCTCTGTTGATTCACCTCAAATAAGTCCAAAGTAGAAGGTATCAACTCTGACTCCCAAGGATAAAACAACAGGTAAGAAGTCTCCATCCAAATCTACCCAAACTACTCCTCTTCAATCAAATTCTTCACCTCCAACCAATACCATGATAGTATCCGATGAAATGGAATACAACATTGTGGATGATATAAAAAAAACTATGAAAAAATTACCTTTCGTGAGCTTAGCAAGTTGAAACATCAACATAAGCTGCTACTCAAAGAACTCAAAGCAGTCCCTACTTCACCTCTTCCTACCATTGTACTCTCACAATGTTTATAAACCAGCTCACAAAAAGATAGAAAAGAGAGATCAACGCCTTAGAATTTAGAATCTTCGAGGGGGAAACCTCCTTACATTACACAAATGAACAATTCTTGGATGATTCAAATGAAAAAACCTCCTTTCTATATATAGGAGTCTAAGGAGTCACAATATAACCCAGCCGACCTAAAAATAAAAATATAAGCCACAAATAACATAAAAGGGATTCTATGGGGCAGAGTAATAACAATATGGGGACAATAGGGGCACAACAATATTAATAAGGGGTACAACTACAATAGTAATGGGGTAATCACTAGCATTATAGGGACCCAACATGCCCCTCTCCTTCAAAAATTTGTTGTCCTCAACACTTGAGCAGTTATGGATGCTTCTGTATAAAATTCTCATCCTCCCATGTGGAATCTTCAGCAGATAAGTTCTTCCACTTGATAAGATACTCTGAAATTGATCGATTTCGTCGCTGCCGAGTTCTTGTTTCTGTGACTGCTCTTCTGGTTCCAATATAATTTTTCCTTCCTCGTCAAGTTCTGGTAAAATTGTTTAAATTGAGAGCTTATCTCCTATAACCTTCTTTAAACATGAAACATGGAAAACTGGGTGCAATTGAGAAGCTACAGGAAGCTCTAATTTGTATGCCATAGTACCAATCTTTTGCAACACCTTGTACGGACCATAATACTTTGGTGATAATTTATTATCCTTCTTAGCTTGTTTGAGGGACATTTGCTTATATGGTTGTAGCCGTAGAAATACCCAATCACCTACAGCAAAACTTCTTTCGCTGCGATGTTGATCTGCCTATTGTTTCATTCTATTCTGTGCCAACACGAGATTATCCTTTAAGAGTTGGAGGACTTGTTGTTGATGTTGTGATGTTCCACTGCTTGAACCTTAGAATTTTCTCTTAAATATGATGTGATGGATGGTGGCTGATACCCATAAAGTGCCATAAATGGGGTCATTTTTTGTTGCTATATGGAAGGAAGTGTTATACCACCATTCAGCCAGAGGCACCATTTGACCCATTGTGTCTGTCTATCAGATACAAAGCAACGAAGATATCCTTCCAAACATTTGTTTACTATCTCAGTTTTCCCATCAGATTGAGGATGATAAGATGAGCTATGAGCTAACTGAGTACCAAGACAAGAAAATAATTCTGTCCAAAAATTTCCAGTGAAAATGGGATCTCTGTCACTTACAATAATCTTTGGGTTTCCATGTAGCTTTTGAATTGTTTCCATAAATGCAGTAGAAACTGTACTGGCTTTTAATGGATGTGATAATGCACAAAAGTGTGCATACTTGGTAAGTTTGTCAACTACCACCATGATGACACTCTTTCCCTCAGACTTGGGTAAACCTGTGATAAAATCCATTGAAACCTCCTCCCAACGTTGGCTCTGAATGGATAAAGGTTGTAATAGACCCGGTGTCTTAATTGTTTCAACTTTATTTTGTTGGCAAACCAAACATTCCGCCACAAGCTTTTGAATATCTAATTTAGGGCCCTCCCAAAAAAATTCCTTCTTAACCCTTGGTAAGTTTTTAAAAATCCTGAGTGCCCTCCTCAGGGAGAAGTGTGAAATTCCATAAGAATCTTTTGTTTTAGCTGGAAATTCTTACAGAGGTATAAGCGATCTTTGTACCATAACGAATCATTTTGCTAGCTAAATGTATCAGACATACTGGAATCTTGTTGTAACTTTTGAATAAGTACCCACACTTCTTCATCATTCTTCCATTCCTCCCTTGCTTCGTTTATCCAATCTGGTTGGATAATAGAAATGGCGCACAACAATGCCTCCACATCCTTATCCTTTCTTGAGAGTGCATCTGCCACCACATTTTGCTTCCCTTTTTTGTACATGATTTCAAAGTCATAACCCAACGTCTTTGTGACCCATTTTTGTTGCTCTTCAGAGGATAATCTTTGTTCTAAAAAGTATTTAAGGCTATCATGATTTTTTTTTACCTTGAAGTGTCTTCCCATTAGGTAGGGTCACCATTTCTTAAGTGCATGTAGTATTGCCAAAATTTCCTTCCCATAAATAGCTTGGTGTAAATACTTTCCCTTGATTGGATGACTTTCGAAAGTAATGGGTCTTTCATCTTGCATTAAAACAGCACCAATTCCATTTCTGGAAGCATCACATTCCATAATAAAGGTTTTTGTGAAGTCTGGTGTAGCTAAGACCGGTGCTTGGCACATTGCCTATTTAAGATGTTCGAAGGCCTTTGTTTGTTCTGGAGTCCATGAAAATGCATCTTTCTTCAATAGTGTTGTTAGAGGTGCTGCTATTCTCCCATAGTTCTTAACAAATTTGCGATAATACCCTGTCAACCCAAGAAATCCTCACAGATGCTTTATGGATGTGGGGCTTCTCCATTCCTTAATGGATTTAATTTTGCTAGGGTCTACCTTAACTCCTTCATGAGATATAATATGACCCAGATATTCCACCTCTTGTACTCCAAAGAAACATTGGATCTTTTTGCATATAATTGTTTCTCCTCCAATAGTTGTAACACCCTGTCAATGTGTTCAACATGATCCTTCCAAGACTTGCTGTAGATTAGTATATCATCAAAAAATACTAACACAAATTTTCTAAGGAAGGGTTTGAAAATGGAATTCATCAAACCTTGTAATGTAGAAGGTGCATTGGTAAGGCCAAAAGGCATGACCCAAAACTCATAGTGACCCTCATGAGTTCTAAATGTTGTTTTCGGAATGACTTTAGTCTTCATTCTGATTTGATGATATCTTGAACGAAGATCTAACTTGGTGAAGTAAATTGATCCATGCAATTCATCCAATAATTCATCAATGACAGGAATGGGAAACTTATCTTTAATAGTGAGCTTTTTTATCTCCCTATAATCCGGACACATGCGCCATGATCCATCCTTCTTGTGCACCAATACTATTAGAGTAGAGAAATAACTTTGGCTAGGTTGAATTATACCAGCCTCAAGCATTTCTGCAACCATACATTCAATTTCACTCTTTTGTGCATAAGGATATTTGTATGGCCTGATGTTTGGAGGAACACTTCCTGGAATCAAATGAATATCATGATCATGATCATGAATAGGTGGGATACCTTTGGGAGTCTCAAATACCTTGGAATGGTTGTCCAAGACTTTTTGGAGATCTGGAGAAATAGATGATTTCGATGTGGATACATCTAGCAAACATAATTGTGCAATTACACCTCATTGTTCCTTTTTTAGAAGCTTTGTCATACCGTTAGAGCTTATTATCTTTCTCAGTTTCCCTGCAACACTCCTTATTTCAACTTTGTTTCCTTCCGCATAAAATTTCATGAAAATTTCTTGAAAGTTAAAAGCTATTGTACCCAAGCATTGTAGCCATTGGACTCCTAGTACAACGTTAACACCTCCCATTGGAATGGAAAGCATTGGGCATTTCAATACATATTCTCCCATGGATAACTTGATATTATGGCACTTTCTAGAGCAATTTATTGTTCCTCCATTTGCAACCATCACTTGACACTCTGGTGTTGGATATAGGAAGAAATTCAATTATTTTGCTATCTTACAATGAATAAAATTGTGGGTACTTCCTGAATCAATCAACACGATTACATTTTTCTTCTTAATTTGTCCTTCTATCTTGATGGTTTGAGGAGTGGTGATTCCAGCCAATGCATTACAAGATATGGTTGGATTCATTTATTCTTTATCTAAGCTTTGTTCCTGGAGTATATCCTCTTCTTTTGACCTTTCTTGCTCCTTTTCTTCTTCCTCTTCACAATCTATGTAGAATAATTGCTTCTCAACACACTTATGACCTTTAGTGTATTTTCTATCACAATTGTAACAAACCTCTTTTGCTCTTTTTTCTTCCAATTGTTGTGGTGTTAACCTTATAGGTTGTGGAAGACTAGGGGAAAAAACACTTCCATATTTATAGTTGTGAGTGGTATGCTTCCTAGTTGCAATAATTTTGCTTTCCATTTTTCTTGCTAAGCTGAATGCCTTCTCTAATGAATCAGGTTCCTAAAGTCGAACATCATGTTGGATATTATCCTTTAAAGTCCCTATGAACACATCAATCCTATGCTCCTCTGGAATCTTTCTTACCCTTATGTTCATTTTTTGGAACTCCTCAATGTGCTCCATTATTGAACCCTTTTGTTTGAGACTTATCAATTGGCTAAAAAATGTGTTGCTTTTTGTATCCTCATAATGTGATGTCAATTCTTCCGTAAACATTGCCCAAGTGATAATTTGTTTACAAGAGCGAAGCCATTGATACCATACAAACTGATTTGGTTCCAAATATAAGTTGCAATACGTACCTTTTGTGGGTTTTGCACATTATTGAGATCAAAAAATTGCTCCATCTATAATATCCATGTTGCTGGATCCTTGCCATCAAACTTCCTCATATCGATTTTTGGAATATGGTGGGTCTTCGATCCAACACTAGAGTCTATGGAATCATGATTAACATTTCTTTTATTCCCATCATGAGTTTCTTTTACTACCCTTTCGCCATTAGTGACCATTTCTTGTAGCAAATTATTCAAATTTATCTTCATTTCTTCCATCTTATTATCCTTGCCATCCATTTTAGCGTCCATGCCATTCATCTTAGCATCCATGCCATTCATCTTAGCTTCCATGCCATCCATATTAGCTTCTACGCCTTTCTTTAAACAATCCATTTTAGCTTCTACACCTTTCTTTAAACCATCCATCTTAGCTTCTCCATATTTCTTTAAACCATCCATCTTAGATTCTGTTACTTTTTGTGCAAGTGACACTTGTTGTACTTGGTCTCATAATTTTGATATATCATGTTGCATTTCTTCCTCTTCTTCATGAGTCATGCTAGAGATTTCAGGTTGCTTACTTGGTGTTTTCATTTTCTTTCCTTGTGGCATCAATTACCAATAATAATGCTTTACTATGCCCTTTGAATTCCTTCAAACTTATTTTTCAAACCAAGCTTATGCAAAAAAATTTTAAAAACTACACACCTTTTTTCACTTTGTAGGAGCTTGATATTGAATTTGATGTATCTCTGTAATTTTGGATCATCCAGTTGTGAAATTGTGACCTGTAGTAGCCCTCTATGTCCTCTTTTCAATGCCACCAGTCTGATCCAAATTGGATTCTCCAAGGAAGAGTTATGCACAATCTCCCAAGATGACCTTATTATAGACCTTTCCAGAAGAGCGAACTTGTATGAAGTGCCACGTGTCACTGTTTCGACCTTTGGCTCTGAAAAATATATAAAAGAAGCTACAGTTTGCCCTCTTTCTGTACCTTCTTACAAAGTTTCAATTTGATGCTTAGAGAGAAAGTTATGACGATTTTCCCCAGGTCGCCTATTTGGAAAGTAATTCAGGAGTCTGCAAAAAGACCAACTTCCTCAGATCATATCTCTGCAAATATAGAGCGAAAATCTCTAAAATTCGAACCCGAGGTTCAGTGTGATTTCATCTCAAATGATTTTTTTTTGCTTCTGAAACGTCATAAAAAAAATTAATAGCAAAAATGCCACGATGACCTGTTTGGAGTAGCGAAACCCTAGAATCCAAAGTTCTGATACCAAATGTTATGAAACCAGCTCGCAAAAAGATAGAAGAGATGGTTGAACGCCTTAGAATTCAGCCTCTTCGAGGAGGCAACCTCCTTTACATTACACAAAAGAACAATTCTTGGATGATTCAAATGACAAAACCTCCTTTCTATATATAGGAGTCTAAGGGGTCACAATATAACCAAGCCAACATAACAATAATAATATAAAGGCACAAAAATAACAATAGACGGATTCTGAGGGGCACAATAATAACAATATGGGGATAATAGGGACACAATAATATTAATAAGGGTTACAACTACAATATTAATAGGGGCATCACTAGTATTATAGGGACCTAACATTCAATGAAGATGTTTCCCTTGGAAAAGAAAGGGGCCTTCGTTCGCCTCCTCCTCTAGAGAAGAATGATGATATGTATATTTTAAATGGTCCTTTTGTGCCCGAATCTGAGACATATATTGTTGATGATCCACCTAAATGTGATCCTCTCTCCTGGAAGAGCCCACTTTGGTTTTGAGACACATTACAGGATGATGAGAGATGAGCTCTCATTCAAAGATCATTTATAGAAAGGAGGAATCCATGTAAGTACTAGGGATATGTTGCAGCCATGCACACAATGATTCAAGACGAACCTTCCACAGTCGAAGAAGTTGTTAAAGAACAAGTTTGGAAAGATGTTATGGCCTAAGAATATGAATCAATTATGAAGAATGGTGTATGGGATGATGTGTTGAGACCGAAGGGGAAATATATGGTGACTTCAAAGAGGCTATTTAAGATCAAGAATGGAGTTGCTGGTATCAATGATAAATACAAGGCAAGGTTTGTGGCTAGAGTATTCTCCCAGAAAGAGGGAGAATATTATGATGATATATTTGCACTTGTGGCTCGATATATAACCATTCAATAGTTTCCCTTGCCACAATTCAAGGATGGACCCTTCATCAAATGAACGTGAAGCCTCCATTCCTCCATGGCATGTTACAAGAAGAAGTGTATGTTGAGAAGACACAGGGATTTGAAGTAGAGGATCAGAAGACACATGTTTGCATATTGAAGAAGGTGTTGTATGGTTTGGACCAAGCCCCCAAAGCATGGTAATCCCACATAGACAGTTATTTGGTCAAGATGGGATCCACAAGAAGCAATGTTGATCCCAACCTCTACTTCAAGGTAGTCCAAGGTATGTCATTGATTTTGGTTTTATAGGTCGATGATCTATTCTTGATAGGTAGTGAGCCCCTAATGATCAAGTGTAAGAGATAGATAGCCTCTAAATTCACGATGAAGGACCTTGGACTCATGCATTACTTTATGGGCCTTTAGGTGTGGAAAAGGGTCGATGAGATTTTCCTTTCACAAGGAAAATATGGTGTGAAGTTTTTGGAAATATTTGGAATGACATAATGCAAGTCACTACCCACACTAATAGAAATGAACTTCAAGAAGTTATGTGGAGAATTTGCAGGACCAGATTTGGAAAATCCATCCGAGTATAGATAGTTTATTGGGGCTCTCATGTTCCTAGTGAACACTCATTCGGACATATGCTATGTAGCGAATATGTTGATTCAATTCATGACTTAGCCTCTCCATGTACATTTGATTGTTTCCAAACACAATTTGAGATATTTGCATGGGAATATCACACTTGGTCTGAGATATTTTTCCAGAGATGTTCGACTCCATGGATACACCGATGCCAACTAGATAGGAAATGTTGTCGATAGGAAGAGTATGTCTGGATGTTATTTTAGCCTTGGATTTTCCATGATCCTTGGATGCGTAGGAAGCATAAATTCGTAGCATTAAGTACTGCCAAGGTAGAATATATTTTTGCTAGCATGGCTAGCTACGAAGTAGTTTGTTTGAGGAAGATATTTAGAGAGCTATTTGAGTAGGTCCTATACACTATAGTGATATATTATGACAACAAGATTGGGATTTCTCTTGAAGAGAATCCTTTATTTCATGAGAATTCCAAGCACATAGATATCCAATATCACTTCATTCGAGGAATGGTGCAGAGAGGATCTGTTAGACTCCATCACATATCTATAGATGAGCAGATTACAGATATTATCACCAAGGCTTTGCTAAAAGGGAAGTTGTTGGTCTTAAGAGAGTAAATTGTACTGATGGATGTGACCCCTCCTGATAAGGGGCATTGTTGATCGAGGACATTAAGCCAGCACTTCCCCCCTATTTAAGCTCCCAGGGTGAGGAATTGAGATGGAGGGCTCCTAGTGTTGAGGGATCTCTGGATAATAGGGTATCATCCCTATCTGTTACCCATAGGGTTGGATATGTTGCTCCTCTATCTTGGTCTTTGTAGATTATACCCTATTTTGCATTATACCCATAAGTCAGGCTTATTGGGATTGCCCCTCCTCGTCTGGCCAATGGGTTGAGGAGGATTGGGGCTTGTGATCCTTACCTTTTTGGCAAGTTGGGTATCTAGCCCAAGCTCGGATTATGATGTAGGTGTTATACCACATGAAGCTTGAGGGTAATTGTTGGAAAGATCAATAGACAATAGAATTGGTTGAGATATGATCCCTTATATCACATGTTGCTCCATATGGGGTTAGAGATATTTAACTCTCCCAGGAGATTCTAGATTGAGATGCGCTCCCCGATGTGGTTTCAGATTGAGATATTCTCTTCGATGATGTGGAGGGTGGTAGCTTTAGCTCCCTAATTATTATTCTTCTTTAGATTTGATAATGCTTCAGAGTATAGAGTTCAGCAAATATGGGACATGATATGATGGCACGATGACATGTTGACCAATGGTCAAATATTAACAGGTGGAATTCTCCCTAGTTGAGAGGGAGTATTAAATTCTGAAACTAGGATCAAATTACACTTTTTAAATATAATTTTATGGATATTATGATTTTATTGAATTCCTCTTTTCTAGAGGACCAAAATCGACCTAAATATCATCAAATTTGGACAAGGGAAAGTGTACTTATGAAGAAAATCCCACATATGCACATTTGGATAGGTTGGCCCTAATAGTCAATTGGTCACACTTGGAAGCCTATAAATATAAGTGACCTCACGCTCATTTGGATATCACCAAGCATTTTCTTCTCTTATTCATTAGTTGGTTCTCACATGTATGAGGTTGCGATGAAAAAATAAGTTTGCAAAGGTTTGAAATTACAGGGTTTGAGGCTTGCATATGTTTTCAAGGTTTTTGGATACAATCGTTGGCTCACCGTAGGACAAATTTGACCACAATCGCTAGCTTGCATGATTAAGGGACTTTTCAAAGCCCTCGGTTGCTCACACAACTCCTCCTCCATGCGACCGAGAAGTTTGACTAAAATTTGACCGAAGTTGACCGTAGACAATAAAAGTTGTCTCTCATATATTTTGATCCTGGAAACATATTTTTGAATATTTGTTGCGCTACCTTTTTGTCCAGATTTTTACGATTCTTATCAAACAATTCTATGCTTGTGACTAGTGTTTTTAATCATTATTATCTTATTAAGCTGATAGTTAGAGACATTTAGAGACAATATCTATTAAATTAATAAATTCTTCTTGAATAATTTTTTGTGCGTAAATTTCATTAATAATATGTCTTCTTGGTGGCAAATGAATAAGTCTAGCACCAGCAGTGCAGAAATGCTTCTTAAAATGCATTTGAGTATGGAATGAGATTAATTTATGTGAACATATGTGATCAAATGATGAAGAGTATTAAAATTATGGAATGTGGGTTTTGTTCAAAGCACCCTCATTCAAATAACCCAGAAACGGTTTGGAAAAAATCAACATTATGAGGAAGCTATGGTCATGGGAATATTACAACACAGGTTAAGTACAAAATCTGGATTTTCCTATTTCGGCCACGGTTTTGATAAGCCTCTTATTCTCAAAAGAAGAAAAATTTGATTGGACTAATAATGTTGGTTCACTAATGTTCTATGTTAGTGAAAGAAATTTCAATTACTAGCTTCCTAAATTTGGAAATATGAGAATGGTTATGTATGTAGTCCAATGGTACAAAATGAGTATACAATTGCAGTGTGCATCCCTAGCTCTGAGCTTGGAACATCAACAATATGGAATGGTTGTATATAGCTACAATGATAAAGGAAAATGGTGCAAAGTCATCAACCAATGAATGGATGAGGGTGCACGTCCATGACCAAAGACGTGATTCACTAAAATCTATGCTAGTCCAAGTTTGGTTGGAGGAAAAAGAAAATAACCTAGTCCAATCACAATATAGGTTCTTGAGACTCACAATAGAATTAAGAACAACCTCAATTTTCAAAGTCAACTACTGCATAAATGATTTTTTTTCTCTTATAGAAAATGTTGCTCTGAAATAGGTGAAAACACAAGACAGATGATAAGGAAGGATTGCATATATTTGCTGCTAAGATCTAATGCCCAAGCTGCTTTGGAGTGACCGTCAATGCAATTCCTTTCTTTCATATGCTTTGTAATAATTGCAGATATATTATAGTCAGTGGTTCAAAATCCATTTGCTTTCAAATATAATTTCCATTGGTGTAATATCTGATTACAGAGCTAGGGGATCAACATGAATCCAAGCCTCTCACTAGACGAGAAATGGTGGTTACAATTTCAGCCTAACTTTCAAGGGAAGATCAATTTTGGTTGTGACTCTTTATACAATAGGAAATTAAGTTTCATTGTTTGTTGCATGGGGCCTAACCCAGGTTCAATGTTAGTTAGCCAAACAAATACCTACACTACTGGCCCTTTTGGCATCATCCCGCAGAGCGCGGACCAAAGTCTCACCCGAAGTAGTATGGGGGGTTGCTAGAACCAAGTTTCCGCACCCTGAGATGGTCGTGATGTTGGTTTATTCCTTCTGTTCTTGCTTTCATGTGGGTCTCTAAGTTCTAGGCTCTGTCAATCTAGCCCTTTATTCCGTCCTTCAGTACCTCCGCGAAAGGGTACAATTGACCTTCATGCAGCCCTAACCAATGGTTTAGGTACTTTTGCACTGCTAGGGCAGCGTATTGTGTAGATTCTCAAATTATCTTAAGTGTCTTATTTATCTTATTAAACAATCACAGTTAGCATCGCGTAAATAAATATCCTTACTTGCATTCAATTAACATATATTCATGCATCACATAAGCATTGTAAATGAAATTCATACACAATATCCACCCTAGGCCTCTGCGCACTCAGCTGTAGAGCCTCTACCTATGCTACAACCCGAAACTTAGACTTCTCTAAAGGATCCCTCCTTATTGCTCAAGACTTCTTACTTCTCTAGCTACTTAAAGTTTACTTACTTAGCTCATTTTATACAATCCCATGGTCCACGGACCATGGGTAGATCTTTATAGCTGACTTTACACTTTACAAAATAAGGGCAGACAACCCCTTATGACTCATGACACCTTTGCGCTCCGCAACTGCAAAATGCGGAGACTTTACAATTTTATTACACAATTTGACCTAAAACATGGGTTTTTAGCCCCAAAAATGTCCTTGGGGGATCATGTTCCCAACAAGCCCCAACACAAACATCATGACTCACCCTCAAGTCACTTTGTGGGCATGGAGATCTTAGTGCAAATACCTCCTAGCTCGACCTATATGACCGCAACCTCGGCAGTGCACCGTGTGGTCACCTACTTCACGTCTTCAACCATCTGCTCAATCATTGCTCCTGAACTATCAGCCTGAAGCTTTTGTTGAGTTTCTTGCAGAGTTGCAAGCTTTCCTTCAATAGAGGTCGTAACCACTTAAGCCTCATCCAACCAGGGCTTTAGTCATGCCTTCAACACTGCTTCCTTGTGTTGTGTTGCATCTACCTTCTCTTTCAGCTGCTTGGCCTCCTATAGCTTTGCTAGTTTCTATGTGAGTGCAACAGTTCGCTTTGTTCCTTTGACCTCATCATAGAGTTGTTGCAGCTCGTGCACTTCTGCCTCCAGTTGTTGTACATTAGGGTCCTCCTGTAGGCTCATCAGTACCTCGAAGAACTTCTCAAAAAGTTGTGTGCAGTCTACTACTACATTGTCAACTGTTGTTAATGCCTCTGTGACAGTAGTTGCATGTTTCTCCTTTAATTCTAGTGGGGTCAAAGGCTAAGCCTTCAACTATAACTTGGTGATATATAGGTTCAATTCTAATTGGACCCTCATCATTTTTGTACGAGCATCGCAAACCCCTATAGCTAGCTTGCGGATGCACACCTCGACCGGTTCTTCCTAAGGAATGGCCAACTCTAGGACCATTCAGTGTGCCTCCTCCATGACCTGAAGTATATGCTTGTGTTGGTCAGTCACCTCGGTTATGGTGGCTATGGTAGAGTCTCATTGTAGTGCCATCTGCTCATTGTTAATCCGTTGCTCACTAATTACCTATAGGACGCAGTACTCACGGGCCCTTAACTGCATAATCACTCCATCCTGCAATAGGTGGAGCTCTCACTAGGGAGCACTGCTAGATTCAACCCTACTCACTTGAGGGTGCTAACAATGGGATTGTTAGCTTCCTTCTCTATGGTCAGTGCTCCATCAGGAAGCACTATCGTGCTAGAGGTCCTCGCGCACAGCATCTCAACAGCTTTTGAAGTGCTGATAGAAAAGCTGGTGGACACCGTGCCAGCCTATGACATGCAGGTCTTCAGGTCCTGTAGACCTGTCTGGATAGCCCCCAATATTAGTTGTTGTTGCTACTCAAACTGTTGTAGGGCCTTCGTGGTGACATCTCGCACCGTGTCTCCAATGTCGTGAAACTCGCATTCTGTGAGGGTGATGGGGTCCAACGACGTCTTAGTGGCCTTGGTCTTCTTCCTCGACCCTCCATTCTCTTGTTCCCTTGGACGCTTGATGCAGGCGGATGTCGCCTGTGGTTCTGCATCGTGCTACTTTGTCTTCTTGTTCGTATCTTCCTCTATCTCGAGTGAAGGCAACCTCGCACCTTTGTCAGAGCCCTGCTCTGTTCCACCTGTTTGCTTCTCTATCTGTTGAGTGGCATCACGCTCTGCTTGGGCCTTGTTAGTGGCCTCCTTCTTTCTCTTTTCGAATAGCTGCACCATCTTGAGCTTGGCCTCCTCCTTCTTGTGTTGCGCGGCGAACTTGCTCCCTCCCACCACCAAGTATGCTATAGTGCACCATTCTTCCGGCAAGTGATAAAGTACTGCATCCAGGGTGTCATCCGTTTCTAGGTAAGGCAAGTCATACCATGTCTGTGCAGGGCCCTTCCGCACTCTGATGGATACATGGTGAAAATCGGCCTTAAACTCACGTAGCCCTATAGGTTGTAAAACATTGTAGACAACATCTGCAGTTTGTGATTGATGGCCATTTGGATGTTCATCTCCATCAAGAACTAGAAGATCTTGATGTCCTTGATGCACTGTGCATCCTTGGTCACCCACAGCGAAGCATACTTCGCTAGTTATGGTAGCTCTGGTGCGATCGAAGGGAATTGACTGTCCTCTGGTAGCTCCCATGCTACCAACACAATATACAGCAAGAGCCACACGTAGTGGAACGTCTTGCTGAGCTCCTATGCCTCGCGGCAGTTCGCAAGGAACTCACCAAATAGATAGTCTTCCCAATTGAACTAGACTCCTTCGGCGCACTAGGCTGCTAGCGCGACGACAAGCATCGGCACCTCATCGACATGACACTTGCTCATCACCTTCCCTACCAAAATCTATGTATCCACCTTTACAGCAGGGTCATTGATGCTTGATATGGCATATCCACATGACTTCTTCACTAGCTTAAATTTCTCCTTCATGGCCTCAGTAAGGGCTTGCTCACCACCTTTTTTGCCAAATATCATGGTCAGATTTTCTCCTGTGCAGGGCAACTGTGTGATCCTGTGGATCACTCTGTCAGTGTTGGGTGTTGGCTCCTCTAGCCATAGACACCCATCATGCACCAAGTATAACAGCTGCTTGATGACCAAGACTATAATCAAGGTGCAGCTGTAGTGCGGCACCCATAGCAAGTTGAGAAGACCTGCCTTGTCTACTCCTCTGAGCCACCTCTGCGGCTCCAATGTGGTCATCCAGTGGTTGTATCAACAATGTGATGCATCAGTTACTCAATCGCCAAGTGTGGGAACTTCTCATGGTCATTCAAGTCCCAGTCTTCGAGTTTTAACAGTGGAACCTACCCCAAGCATGGTCCTTCAAAGACAATCTCATCTGGAAGTAGAGGGGTTTACAAGGGGACCTTGCTCTCATCGATATCTTTTGGCACCTTGGTCTTGCCCTTGTGTAGAGGAATGTACTCAGGCAACTGAGTGATAGGGTCAGCACCCTGGACTTCAACTTCCTCCATGTCTATTCCCACATCTTCATCATCCATCAAGATGTCTTTGATTTCTTCCTCCTTCAGTTCCAGATTGATGGCTTTGCCCTTTTCCTACACGGTGGGCTTATCCTTCGATGGGTTTCTTCTTAGTGATGCACGCACCAGTATTGCAGGATGTTTTCCCTTCTTATCCTTCGCACTCTCCTTGGTTGGGGTGGGCTTTGGTCTCGGTGTCCTTGGTGATTTGGGGACTTCCGCTAATACTTCGGCAATCTCTAAAGAAGCTTCTTCGGGTTGCATAACAATTTTTGGTATATCCCCTCAACTGCCACTACTTCGGTGTCCATAGCCATTGCAAGTGTCGACATAACGCTACTCAACCATGTTCTGTCATCTCTGTTAAGTTCTCAAATGCTCAACTCACTATCAGAGCCTCAAAGAATTCTTGATTCATGTGTGCTTGAGAGCTTAACAACTCAATTCTCAAAATGCCAAGTGTTTCCCGCTGGATAGCCACATGTAATTTATAGGGCATTTTGAATTCAAATCTGACTGTTCCCCCCACATTTGGTTCATTAATGCCAGATTAGCGACAAATTTTCAAGGATTTTATCCATAAATATCGTCTTAAATACTAGCTTCCCGCTCCATTTGGCCACATTTATACTGTCAAATCATGAATTGTTACTTTAACGGTCACTTTCCAGCTGACCTGGACAATTTCGCCCTGGGTAGCGTAGCTCCCTTCACGCTGTCGCGAACCCTATGACACTTCCTTGCTTTGCACAATCCTCCAATCATGCAACTCCCCAACCCAGTTAGTGTATTTTATATTCTCGTGCCTCCTTTCAACTGCTTGGAGTGCTAAGACTATGCTACCTTCATATAGTCACATGGCTGGACCATCAGTGTATGGCTTCAATCGACTACCATTCACCTTTCTTAGGAAGGGATCTCCATTCAATTTGACCAACTGAAACGCTCCTCCGTTGGTAATCTCCTTAATGACATAGGGCCCTAACCAGTGCATTCTGAATTTCCCTAGAAATTTATCAAACTTGCTTTCATATAACAAAACCATGTCATTTACCTTAAAGGTGTGCAGCTTAATGTGGCGATCATGACATGCTTTTTCACGCTACTTTTGGACCTGTTGGTGAAATCCAGCTACAAATATTTCTTCCTCAAGCTCAGCCAGTTGTGTGAGCCTCTCTTCCAAGGCTCTGCGATCCATCATATCCATGAGTGCTACTATGCAAACTAGGCACAATGTATTCCATGGGCATCACTGCTTCAACACCATATACAAGTCTAAAGGGTGTTTGTCCAGTCAACTTCTTGCATGTCATCCGATAGGCCCATAGAACTGTGGGTATGCGTAGGTCTTGATCACTTTGCTAAGCGTTGCAAACCTTGGTCAGCGCATTCTCTAACACTTTATTGAATGCTTCCACCATCCCATTAGCCTGCGGGTGATAAGGCGTGCTCTTCTAGTGATATACCTGAAATTCCTCTGTCAGCACGCTGATCGTCTCATGCAAAAACTGCGTACTGCGATCACTCCTCAAAATCTTTGGACACCTAAATCATGTCAGTACATACTCAAAGAGGAACTTTGCAACAATCACGTCTATACAATCCTTTATAGGCTATGCCTCCACCCATCAAGTCAAATACTTCGTCACAGTGATAATGTACCTCGCTCTCGTCTTCTTCCCTTGGGTCTGAATGGGTCCCACAAAATTTATCGCCCATTTCTCAAAGGGTTGTAACGTCATCTGTGGATTCATAGGTAGCTCATCCTTTTTTTATGGCCTACCAATCCTTTGACACACATCACGTGCTTTGCAGTAAGATTTTGAATCCTGATGGAGGGTTGGCCACCACAACCCTGCACATAGAATCTTCTGCGTGGTCGCTCTTCCTGCATAATTTCCTCCTGTAGCACCCCCATGAGCGTCTGCAAGGATACTGCTCCTTTAAAACTCCGGTACATATCCTCACAATATTTCATCCGACCCCATTTTGTACAGATGCCCAGCAATGACAGAAAAATCTGCCACACGCACCACTAACTCCTTCTACTAGATGGTGTATCCTTCCGGGGTAGTTCCTATCATTAGGAAGTGTATGATATCTTCAAAATGACCATCTGTGATTTCCACTACAAATAATTGCGCGTCAGGCAATCCCTCCTCCAAATTAGTGGGCTCTTCCCCTTTTTCGATGCATGACAGATGGTCTGGTCCCACGTTCAGTCATTCATGTTTCACAATAACTTCAAAATCATACTCTTGGAACAATAACAACCACCTACAGACTCTCCCCCCAACACAAGCTTATTGACCAGGTATTTTAACGTAGAATGATCCATATACATCTTAAAATGGCTACACAGCAAATAGTGTCTAAAATTTTGGAGCACGTATACCATGTCTAACCCTTCACGCTCAGTGGTGGAATAGTTCTTCTCTGCCTTGGATAACCTTTTGCTTGTGAATTCTCTAGGATGGTCCAAGTATCCTCCACCAGCCTATGTCAGTACTACTCCCAATGCTATACATGACGCATTGACATGTACATGAAACTCTTTCTTTCAATCCAGGAAGACTAGAATCAGTGCGATGACCATCTTTTCTTTCAATACATCCAAGCTTTTCTTACAATCCTCGTTCCAGCAGAATGTGACATCCTTTTTCAACAATTTCTCCATAGGCACGGTGATCTGGGTATATCCTTTGATAAAATTTCTGTAATATCCAGTATGTCCTAGGGTAGCGCACAACTGTTTCACACTCCTCGACGCTTCCAAGTTAAGTATCGTCGCAATCTTCATGGGATCTATCATCAGTCCCTATCTACAAACCACATGACCCAACAGAGTCCCAAAAGGAACAAAAAATAGGCATTTCTTCAGATTGAGCATGATCTGGTATCTTTGACAGGTATCTAGCATCAGGCGCGAACTTGTGACATGAAGCTTCACCAGCCCAAACACAATCCAGTCATCAAAGTAAACTTTGAGAAACTTGTGAATAAATTCCTTGAATGCCGCAATGACTACGAGCAAAAAAATCATAGGCGCATTCTTCAATCCGAAAGGCATTGTAGTGTACTAGAAACATCCCCACTTAGTTGTGAAGGTTGTCTTGCTTCTATCCTCTGGTGCGATTTTGATCTGATGGTACCCAGAGAACCCATCAATGAAATAATATGCTTCTTGGCCACCTACATTGTCCAACAATTTATCATTGAATGGAGTTGGGAAAGGATCATGTACACAAGCGTTGTTCAACTTCCTGAGATCTACACATATCTTTATTTCATCCCTTTGCTTGTTTTCCTGTACCACCATTGGGCCTACCCAATCAAATTCTTCCATGGGCTCAATGATTCCTGTCGCGAGCATCTTGTCTAGCTCTAAGTGAACCTTCTTCTTATACTTCGAATTGAGATGGTAAGGTCTTTGCTTAACCAGCTTCGCGTTGGGCTTCAATGTGATTTTCATAACACCCAGGTCTCTGATTATCCCTTTTAGATCTGTAAACTTGGTAGGGAATGAATCCTGGTATTTGCGGAGAAATTTAGCGATCTTATCCACCATTGCATCATCCCAGTAATCTCTAATCTTTGCGAATTTGGGCTCTGCCTCCATACCAATATTAACCTATTTCATTTTTAATGGCGTGGTTATGTCGGGATTCTCAATTTGCAGTCCTTCAACCTCATGGTGACCTGCTGTTTCGAGGATGTTAATCTTTCACGGATTCTCATCTTCTTGTTCAGTGGTTATGTTATAGCATTCCAGTGCGTGACTCAACTGAGTAGTCCAACCGGGCTGAATCAAGTCCAAAGGATCCTGCGATATCCTAAAGATTGTTGGTTTCACTTCTTGTAGTGCCTCGTCAATACATTCAAACCCATCTTAGAAGCTGAATGTCATTACGAATCCTTCGTGTCGAATATCCCATTCACCTATGCCATGGCGAAGCTCTGTTTCTAAGTACCAATTCATCAGGATGACATCCAAGTTGTGATAGAACAATTGCACCCATTCAGATTGGGACTTCGCTCCATAAGCTTGAGCCCATTTGGCCAAGTGCACGTGCGGATCATCCTTCCCATCATACTTTTCTGTCATTCATACCTTTGGCTTCCCAAAGCATGTTCTCATCATCCTCCTACATCCACACCAATTATGAAAGCTACCCTTGTGTGTACCCCGCCATCTTGCAGGCGTAGTGCACAGTGCCCACTCCAAAGCCTGGAAGCACTACTTTTCTGGTACCTCCCTCTCAAATGCATCCAAAAATACATCTACCTCATTCAGACCATCATAAGTGGGCATATTTCTTACCTTTGACGACACACAATGCAATGACTGGGTGATTATGTTACAACTTAGCATGGTTACTTCATGTAACTGATTCTGCCAATGCTCTGATTCTTCATCAAAGTCCAAGGTGCAGGAGCTCTCGCGATCCCATGCAATTCATCCATGCATTTTTGGATTCACACAATCTTGGTCTCATGCTGTTATCTTATAGATACAGTCTAGATCATCGCTCTCATAATAGCAGACTAGTTCAGTATAGCATGATCCTTCTACAAGATCTAGGGGAACTATTACGGAGAGTGATTTCTTCCTAAAAATCATTTTTCGCTTCTTTAGGTTGATTACACCGTTCATATCATTAGCCCAATAAATTCAAAGGAGCACAGGGTAAGGGTTGTTGTCATCCACAATTTCTATTACCTCAAAGTGAGCCAACACGCTTACGCCTTCAATATCTACAGTCACCCCTTGTAGTGGCCCCATGGGGATGATCTTTTGCTAATTTTCCATTCTTAACTGAATCAGAGACCACTATAGCGTGGGTCTTCCCATCCATTCCCAAGTCTTCTTTGGTAGGGCATTTGTGTCTGATCCCAGATCCAAAATAATCTGATCCATTTCGTATTCTCCTATCTGCTCAGCCTCATCTCTCGTCCTATCCTTGTTTTATTCTTACGAATATTTCATACCATGCGTGATTCACCCAGAGTGTTTCTGGCGCATCTCTTTATAAGCTCCTGTAATCCCTTCATGGCCTTTCTATCACGTAGAAGCTTCATGTAGGTCTCTAGGAAGTTCATAAGCATAGAGGGGTCCATCTCCTGATCTAGCTTATCCTTGCTCCCTGAGGTGGAGGCCTCAGCAAAGCTCTTCTTTGCTTCCATGAACGTTTCGTGTGCACACTCCAAATCAAATTCAGCGTCCTTCGTCGGAGCTTTGCAAATCCATGTGTTGTCTTTGGGTTGTTTCTGCTTATCATCCCCTATTGCAATTCCACTTCAGAGCACTATATTCACATTTGGGTCCTCTTCGCAAGGCTCAGACCTCATAATCTGTAGGTTCTGAGTTGGCTGAGGTGGTAGCACCCCTTTGTCGCATATCCTCACTATCAGCATAGGAAAATCCTTCGTTTCATGATCAAACAAAGTGAAATATTTTCACAATGGACATGTTGGGTTAGTGCAATCACAGGCATAGTGTCCTGGTCCTCCACAATTGTAGCAGATTAGTTGTCCCTGACCTCTATCAGGTCCTCCTCGCCTTTCCCTCTTTCGCGCCCCTGAAAACCTGTTCACGCCATCCCTATGCTCTGATCAGGGTGGCACATTTTTGGCTGAACCCTATAAGCATGTGTTCTATCCATCATCAATTCATATCTTCTACAGTTGCGTTCATCATTCCCTACCACCCTACAGAAGTTGCAGAACATTTGTTGTCATGTTTGTACAAACTTCTGCAGCAAATGACAATTATCCATCATATGTTTTTTTTCTACCTAACATATAGCGCACCATAATACAGGCCCCGCGCATGGTCCCACTTGAGGTTCTGACCTCAAAGGCATTGGTCCCCCTCCTGCAATGTAGTTCACAAAGACCAGGTAATGGTCTTTGTCATGCCCTCGACCCTTGCATTTCAGGCACCACTTTGTGCACCTCTTGTTGAATTGTTTTGTCCTGCTTCAAACTTTGCATTTCAAGGAAAGATTTTGCAACTGCTCATGGATCTACTAAATCCCGAGATTCAAATCTTACATCGATGTTTCATGCAGTCTCATTGCAATCTCCAAGGCCTATGCCTGAGTCGTTATCTTCTATTGTGACAGCGCAACCCTTAGGTGTGGCAGGAACAAAGCCATGAACCACTCGCGGTGTTGTCCATCTGTTAAGTTCATATTAGCTTCGTGATTTTGCACTTCAGCCTCTGATATAATTCCCAAGGTGTCTCGCCTCATTTCATTGTGATTTCCTTGAACCCCACAGTTGAATGTGCCTCGAATTTAGGCCTATTGAATTCTTTATTCAACGCGGTCTGGATGTCCACCACCCCAGCATTTGGGTTACCATTAGAGTACTTGATGTACCAGGTGAGCACATGGTCCTGCAAAGCACTAACCAATGTTTCCTTCTTCATGTGATCATCCGTGATGCCCTGAGCTTCCCATACAGCTTTCATGACAAACCATAATTGGTCTAGGTCCTCATTTCCCAAGCCTTTAAACAAAGGTAGCTTCAATGAATTTTCCATGCTGAACTGTGGTGGAGGCGGTGGTGGTATGGGTGAAGTCACAAGTGATGGTGGTGAAGTTGGAGGTGGTGTGGGTGGAGGTGGCAGTTGCGGGAATCCTTGTCTTATTAACTGAATAGGACTAAGTAGAGAATCTTGTGCTACTCCCTCTTCGTCACCCAATGGAGGTGAAATCAATGGACTATATTCAGGACCCTTTCTCCCTTCGTTCCTATAAGTCTTTCTGCTTTGCGTAGCTTAGAACATCAAGGTAGCTGCATAACCCATTTTTCTCATAATAACATCTTAATCCAGGTATTGAAAGACTTCAAGTACTTACTTCACAGACCTTTGAAAAAGTGTTGCTTCGCCTCGCTGTAGCTAACTGAGGTATCGACCATGAATTCAGTCACAAATCCTCCTATGATGTGATCAAGCCAATGATTGACAGCATGGGCGATCTTACCCTCAGAGGCTTCTAATATCTGTACTAACTCTCGGGTCTAAACAATAGGACCGTCAAGTCTCCACCTTCCTTAGCTATATGTTAGCTTTGCGATCCACTCGTATAGCGCAACTGGAAAGGAACAGAAAAAGATCTCGTGGATTTTTGTATATAGGTACCTGTTCAGCCACTTTTCCTTTTCCAGTCGCGGATTTATGTTCTCCTACGCCATGAATTCATGGATATTCTTATCCAACCAATCTCTAATCTCTTTCTTAGTTGGATTCTAGTGATACGACATCACACATATCTTATGTATATTCTGGTCCTGGTAACAAAACCATTTTTTGGCTACATGGGGCCTAACCCAGGTTCAGCATTAGTTAGCCAAACAAATCCCTACACTATTGGCCCTTTCGGCATTAGCCCGCGGAGCGTAGACCGAAGTCTCACCTGTAGCAGTATGGGGGATGTTGGAACCAAGTTTCCACACCCTGAGATGGTTGTGATGTCGATTTATTCCTTATATTCTTGCTTTCGTGCGGGTCGCTAAGTTCTAGGCTCTGTTAGTCTAGCCCTTTATTCCTCCCTTCAATACCTCCGCGAAGGGGTATGATTGACCTTCATGCAGCCTTAACCTACAGTTCAGGTACTTTCATGCTACTAGGGTAGTCTATTTGTTGGCTTGATGGGGCCTGACCTAGGTTCGAAGTTAATTAGCCAAAAAAATCCCTACACTACTGGCTCTTTCAACATTAGCCCGCAAAGTGCGCACTGAAGTCTCACCTGAAGTAGTATGGGGGGATGTTGGAGCCAAGTTTTTGCACCCTTGAGATGTCTAAGGTGTTAATTTGGTCCAATTATGACTACCTTCGTGCAAGTCACTTTGTGCACTATCCTGACCTGCGAGACCTTCGCGATCTATTATAATCGCCTTCGTGCAGCCCTAACCAAGGGTTGAGGTGCTTTCGCGCTGCTAAGGCAGCGATCTGTGCTATTTCCCCAAATTACACTGCGGATCTTACTTATCTTCTTATAACTACTAGTTAACTTCGCGTAAACATATACTTTATCCTATATTCACTTAATCAACACAATTATATAAGTTCATGCATCATATAAACATCAGAAATGTAATTTATACCCAATATATTCAATGCAGAAAATAGTAAATGAATACACAGGAATGGTATAAAACTTCTTTATATTAATGCTTCAATGGTTACAGACTCAAATAGCCCCGCGCACTCGGCTGCAAGGGTTCGCGCACTTAGTTGCATACTACTAGGCCTCTGCACACTCAGCTGCAAAGTCTTCTCCTACTCTATGACCCAAGACTCGACTCTACACTTAGATAAGACTCAATTCTTCATCCTTCATTTATGACTTCTGTTTCTAATTGACTTATTTACAACTTAGAGCCTCACTCTATTTATACAATCCCATGGTCCGCGTACCATGGCTAGATCTCTAAAGCTGACATTACATTACAAAATTGAGATTGGACAACCCTATGACTCATTTACAAGCTCACGCTCCGTGCCCACAAAACGTGGAGTCTTTACATCAGATTTAGTCAAAATCTGGGCTTTAAGTTCCAAAACTTCCCTTAAGGGATCCCACACCCAACAGGCCCCCAACGCAAACATCGTGACTCACACTTGAGTCATTCTATCGGTGCAGAGATCCTCGTGCACAAACCTCCCAACTCTGCTCGGACTACTACAAGGTCAGCAGTGCACTGAGCAGTTGCTTGATGTACCTCTTCGATGTTTTGTTCAGAGACTGCAGTAGCTTAACTGCTTCCCTACATCTGCTCCTGTGTTCCTTGCATCTACGCAAGCTTGGCTTCGATCAAGGTTGTAATGACAAATGCCTCATCAATCCAAGGTTGTATGTGCACCTTCAAAACCAATTCCTTATGTTGTGTAGCGTCTACCTACTCCTTGAGCGCTACCTTTATGTAAGGGACACCATCTGCGTGATCCCTTTGACTTTGTCGTACTTATGATGTAGCTCATGCGCCTTTGTTTCTAAGCATTGTAGGTTTGGGTCCTCCTGTAGAGTAGCGAGAACCTCAAATGACTCCTCAAAGAGCCGGGTGTAGTCTTTCACTGCACTGCTGATCTCTGTTATTCCTGTTGTAATGGAATTGGTGCACTGTTCCTTCACCTCAGGCGGAGTTGAAGGCTATGCCTTCAACTGTAGCTCAGATATCTGAAGGTTCAGCTATAGCTGAACCTTAGCCATCTCTTCCTTTGCCTCGTGCACCCCTGCTACTAGCCTCCGGATGCGTGACTCTGTTGGTTCCTCTGCTAGGATGGCCAACTTAGGGACCATCTAGCATACTTCTTCAATCACCTACACAATCTATCGGTTCTGTGCCACTACCTCGTCATGTTGCAAGCTCAGTTTTTCCATGTTAATTCATTGTTCACTTATCACCTGGAGCGCACGACCCTCCCTAACCCACAATTCTGCAGTCACTCTATCCTACAAAACATAGAGCGTCTCCTGAGGGAGTGCAGCCATGTTGATCCCAACTCCCTTCAGCACACTGACCATAGGCCTGTCAGCCTCGTTTTCTATAACCAGTGCCCCCTCTAGGAGCACTATAGCTTTGGTCATGTGGACGTGCAACATTTCCTCAGCCGTAGTCGTGTCTATTGCAAGGTTGGTCAATAGAGTGCCAACCTGAGGAGTGCGCACCTACAACTCCTGTATCTGTGTCCGGAGGCCCCCCAACATGATCTAGTTTTCCTCCACGAACTGCTAGAGGGCCTTCGCGGTGACATCCCACATCATCTCCCCTATGTCATGGAGATCACCCTCAGTGAGGGTGATTGGGTTGAAAGAATTCATGGAAGCTTTCGACTTCTTCCGCAGCCCCACCTGCTCTCTCGAGTGCTGTCTCTTCAACTGTGTGGTCATTGTCTATTGGTCTGCACCACCTTCCTTTGTATCTGTTTCCTATTCAGGCGATAGCGACTTCTGGCCTTCATGACCCTTTTTTGCTGCCTTCTGCTGCTCCTCTGCTACCTTCGCAACATCTTGCACCTCCTATGCCTTTGTTGTTGCTACTTCATTCCTTCTCCTCTGCCAACTGCACAATTCGTAGTTTGTCCTCCTCCTTCTTCCTCTGTGTAGCGGACTTCTCTGATTCCACTGCGGAGCTGGCTAGAGCACATAACTCCAATGGCCACGACTCAAGGATGGCGAATATGACATCATCCATGGCCAGGTAGGGGAACTCGCTCGATTTCTTTGCGGGGTCTTTGCACGTCTGGATATATACATGATGGAAGTCCGCCTTGAACCCCACGAAGCTCTGTAGACTATTATAGATAGTGGGCGATAATCGGGGCTTGTAGTTAATCCCCATTCTAATGTTCATTTCGATGAACACCTAGAATATCTTTTTTGTCTCAGATCCTCTGCGCATTTTTAGTTGCCCACAACAAAGAGTACTTCGCTGCCTCCGGAAGATCCTGCATAATTGTTGGGAACTGATTTTCCTCGGGCAATTCCCAAGCCACCAACACTATGGATAGCAAAATCCATGCATAGTGGAAAGTCTTCCACTAGTCCTGTGCCTCACGGCAATTCTCCAGGAACTGCTTGCACAAGTACTCCGACTACTTAAACTGGACCCCCTCTATGCACTGCACGGCAAGTGTAACCACCGGCGTGGGCACCTCATCCGTGCGGTACTTCCACATAACCTTGCCAGCCAGTATCTGTGGCATGAATCTGACCACATTATTGTTAATACTGGAGATCGTATACCCCCTCTTCTTCTTCTCCAGCTTGAATTTTTTCTTCATGGCCTCCGCGATGGCCAAATTATTACTCTTACCCTCCGAAATATCCGTTGGGTCTTCCCCCTTGCAAGGGAGTTAGGTAATTCTATGAATTATGTGATTTGTGATGGGGATGCGCTCCTCCAAGCACAAGCACCCATCATGCACCAGGCAAAGCATCTGCCTGATGACAAAGATAGTTACTGGGGCGTGATGGTAATGCGGCACCCACAGCAGGTTTAACAACCTTGCTTTCTCTACTTCGTGCAACCACTTGTGCATCTCCAACTCTATGACTCTCGCCACGGTGTTTTTCTTTGGTCACATGAGCTGTGCAATTGCCAAGTGTCAAAATTTCACGTGGTCCATGAGATCCCAGTCTTCAAACTTTAGACCCGACACCTGTCCCAAGTGCGCTCCTTCAAAAATGATATCATCGAGTAGCAGAGGAGTCTGTAGAGAGCTTTTGCTCTCATCTAGGTCCTTGGGCACCCATGCTTTCCCCTTCCACGGAGGAACATACGCAGGCAACCTGGTTAGAGGGTCTACATGTTGGGTTTCTTCTGCAATTTCTTCGTCCTCCTCCTCTTCCACTAGAATTTCCTCAAGGTCTTCCTCCTCCTCATCGGTTTCCAAATTAACCACCTTCACCTTTTCTTCAATGGTCAGTTTCGTTCTCAGTGGGTTTCGAGAGGGACGCACACACCAGAACCATAGGCTGCTTATCCTTCTTGGGTCTTGGCATGCGCGGTGATTTAGGGATTTCTGTGACTATCTTAGTGCTTTCTGGGGCATCTCCTATCGTCATGGCCTGTGCGGCCTCTTCATCGGTCATCTCCCCGATATCCATGGCTTCTTCAGACGCTGCCATTTGTTGTTCCACAAATCTCTCAATGTCTTAGGTAAGTTTTCAAACAACACATTTAACTTCAATAAAACAAACAGATCTGGGTTCATAGATCTCGGGGCGTCAAATAGCTCAATTTTCAAATGGCCAAGTTTTGTTTACTAGGCAGCCCTTTGCAATCTATAGCGCCTTTTAAATTTGAATTCAACCATTCCCCCAAAATTCGGTCCATTAATGCTCCCTTGGTGGCAGATTTTCCTAAATATAGCCCATAAATTTCATCTTAAATGCATGTCGCCCGCTCCATCTGGTCTCAAACCAAGCATCACATTATGAATAGTGACTACAACAGTTACTTTCCAGCCAACTTGCGTGGCAGTGCAGCTACCCTTACGTTGTCACGAACCTTGTGACACCTTGCTACTGCGCGTAGTCCTAACATTGCATAGCTCTTTGGTAGATTAGTTTATAGTCCCGCACCTCCTTTCAGCTGCTTGGAGTGCTGAGACTATGCTTCCCGCGGCTATTCGGGTGGTCGAACCACCTGTATATTGCTCTAGCCGACTACCATTTACTTTTCCTGGAAAGATTTTACCATTTAACTTCATCAACTACACCGCGCCACCATCTATGATTTCCTTAATAACATACGATCCCATCTAATGCATTAAACCAATAAAATTTCGGTGGTAGTCCCTGTTAGCCTCCTGCTGCAGCAGGTTACTCATATTTCATGATTGACATTTTTACAGGCCAAATATGACATACTTTGCATGCTGCAATGCTCCATATTTGCTAAACAGTCACCAAGGAAAGAAGGCTACTCAAAGTTCATCTACTGCATTCCAATTTTGAAGAGTCATTCCAGTTTTGTACAATGCTCATCTAAAGGGAGGTCCAAACAGCTTAATCTTGGTCTCCCTAGCTTTCAATTTCCTGTTTTAGAATATAGAGAATAAAAATCTGTCCAAACAGCTTAATCTTGGCAGATTCCTAGATAGGTAGAGAATCAAAGGAGCCCAACTGCTTAATTTGGGCCCTTGGAAGAAATAAGGGTAGTTTGTAGATAGGAAAGCATAAAAAGAAAAAATTGAAATGTTGGGTCTGCAAG
>APFE030621166.1:0-23221 GCA_000404065.3 Pinus taeda | reverse complement strand
ATTTTCAAAGATGGCACACTTTGTACCATGCAGGAAAACCAGCGATGCTACTTACATAGCACATCTTTTCTTTGCTGAGATTGTGCAGTTGCATGGACTTCCAAGATCCATTATCTCTGACAGAGATGTAAAGTTCACCGGTCATTTTTGGAGAACTCTGTGGAAAAAGTTGAATACCCAGTTGTAGTTCAGCTCCGCTTATCATCCACAGACGGATGGTCAGACGGAGGTAGTAAACCGAAGTCTGGGAAATTTACTTCGAAGTTTAACAGGTGAAAATTCCCGGACTTGGGACCGTGTACTTGCTCAGGCGGAATTCGCATACAACGATTCCCCTAACCGCAGCATAGGATACAGTCCGTTCCAGATTCTGTACGGCATGCATCCGCGAGGAGTGCATGAGTTACGAGATTTGGGGAAACTTGAGAAACGAAGCGCTGATGGGGAAGATTTCACCCAAGCAATGAGTAATTTGCATGAACAGGTCAAACTGAAATTACAGGACAGCAGTAAGAGGTATAAACAACAAGCTGATACAAAGCGTCGGGAAGTTCAGTTCAACGTAGGGGATGAAGTCCTTGCGTACTTACGAAAGGAACGATTTCCAAAACGAGAGTACAGCAAGCTAAAATTCAAGAAAATCGGGCCCTGTAAAATCATTCACAAATTTTCTGAAAACGCCTATGAACTACAGTTGCCACCAGGGATCGGTATTTCCCTTATTTTTAACGTGGCAGATCTGTTTCCTTATGTCACAGGTTCAGCAGATAATGCAGCAGCAGAACCACCGCGGGACACCAATTGTGAAGGAGATTCGTGGACGAGACAGATGCCGATGGCACCACCCGTTGAGATCGAAGAGATTTTGGACACACAAGTAGCTAAGCACACACGCAGGAAGGAGTATTTGCGGTATTTGGTAAAATGGAAGAACCGTCCGATAGAGGACAGTTCATGGCTTAATGCGACACAGATACAGAAAGCAGGCTATTCTGTCGACGACCTCATGGAGCGGAGCCATGACTTTTTTGCCACCCCGGGAGCCTGATGCAGGAGCATCCAGTTCCGAGGAGACAGAAGGTGGTTGACGGTCTCATGGAAAGGCAAGGACACATAATCATACATGCATAGCTGGACAGGTGTTAGACTTGTCAGTTATTTTACTTTATTTATTTGTTTTATTTTTCAGAAGGTCGTTAGGACCAGGTCAATTAAAATTGTGAACTGTTATTTTTAAATAGGAATTAGCATCAGAAAGTAGGTTGATAGTTAATTAGTGACTTTATGAAATGTGTTAGTTAGAAACAGTTATAAATTGCTAGACAGTTACCAATTCTGTTGGGGCAGTTCTACTTGAGCAAAGAACAGTTATGCCTCAGGGGAATAAAAGGAAAAAGATAAGCATTGTAAAAGATTCCTCAGAAAAAGAAAGGATAGAAACAGTCATTTTCAAAGTAAACATTTATTTTATTTTCCCTATTGAATCACCACTGTAAAAACAAATTTCATGCATCAATACATAATTCTGTGTAACTAAATTGCGTTGGAACAGTAAGACAGAGAGAACTAACGAGAAGAGCAGAGCGCAGACATATAACTAATCACTTCCAGACAGAGGAGTACGAGGAATTTCGAGCGCAGACAAATCTCAAATAGAGAAAATTAACGAGAAGCGCCGAGCGCAGAGATACAAATATATCATATTCAGATAAAGGAGGACGAGAATTCGCGTATGCAAACAACCTTTCAGGTAATCCGAAAACAAACCCTCACATTATTTATGAACAGAGCAAATGCTGATATGTAACAAATATATTATTGTATTGTATCATTTCACGAAACTGTTGTAAACAAATAGACACAGTCCAGGGGTTCCCCAACAAGAACTTCATTAAAAACCAGAATCTCGAAACTGAGTTTCGAACAAGTAAATGATACAAAAAGACAGAACCTAAATAATTGCCATAGTAATGAAGCACCGAGTAGAAACAGCGTGAACGAGCATTCCATTAATTAAACAGTAAAGCTACAGGACGAGGGTTCGAATCAACGAATACCCATCTCACAAATTAACCAAATAACGACATACAGGACGAGGGCTTGAAGCCACCAGAGACCCATCTCACAAAACGAGGGTTTCAATAGCTGAATAGCAATATTACAGATTAAGGACTGAAGACCAATGTGCAGACCCGAAAGAGGGTTACATAGACAATAGAAAATACCATTTGTTTCACCGCTCAGCTAACGGACTACCAACCAAAACGAAGACCCAGAACTACTAACAAGTTATAGTCAACTAATATGGAGAAACCCTACCCGGAGGGAAGAGCTGGAGAACTCGAGTGAGTGCCAGGGACCGTGGAGTGCATCGAACCACAGAGCCGACTACATGGAGCCACCTACAACGAAACGAGAGAAGGATTAGAACCGTATACAGTCATAAATAATCGTTAAAAACAAAAACCAGATGAAGATTGGAGCATAGAATCTCACCTGTGGCTGAGGAGACGGGGTTGAGGAAACGAAACGACCACCATACCCTGAAGACTAGTAACGAAAGGCGTTAGGGTCGGAGCGATAAGGGATAAACAAGTCCAACAGAGAACCAGCATTTACCTTGGCGATGAAGTTGAAGCGCGGAAGCTCGGAGGAAAACCTGTCATAAGACAAACTCGTCAAATAAACAACAGAAACAACATTTACATAGTAAGACCTGTCTAACAAACAGTAAGCTGAGATTGTCACCGTGCAGAGCAAAGGGTGCCTTTACAAGCCATTGAAACCCTACCTCCATAGCTGTGGAGAACCAAAAATACCCATACCATCGGTGCTTGAACCCAGAACGACGGAGGAGCAAAAGTTTCCCACAGAGCAGAGCAAGTATTCGCACAGTGAAGGAGTGAAAATGAAAACCGAGCGGCTTAGGGTTGACAAAAGCCAATGATAATATAGTGGAGAACCGGCAGGTGGAGGTTCCAAAACCGGCGTGGCCAGTATCTACCCAAAGAAAATATCGGGAGGACGTACCAACATTTAAGTCAAACCACAGACATAATTAAAAGCGCCAAGTTGTATCATTACGATCACATTGGGAAAGGCGGGAGGCCGTCATTTAGATTCAATGATTTGCATGTTATCAATTATATAATTTTGTTTTACTTTGCCCCAATATTTTTTCATTTGTTTTAAATCAGTGTAAATGATATATTGACCAAACTAACTTTCATAAGTAAAACTTTCAAAAATGTATGTTTTTGATAAAGTTTCTATACAAAATAGATATTATTAAATATAATTAAATTTAATTGTCATTATAATTGGAGAATCATGTTATATTTATTTGAATTTTTGCACTAATAAATTTTTATTTTCATATTTTTTAAATTAATAATTTTTACATTATTTTATTTATTATAAATGCTTATTGCAATATTGATATTTTTTTAAGGATACTTTTTCTTCTCAAATATTTTAATAATTTCTTGAAATTTTTGTTTTTTGAACCTCATCCCAAGCATAGCCTAAGATCCATGAAACATACCTTTTGCAACCTCAAATGCTTGAGCACATATTTTTGACATTTTGGTGGGAGTTTTAAGCAAGCTAGGGAGAAAGTAACATAATTGCTATAAATAAGGAATTATGTCCTAACAAACATTTTTGCATGGCTTGAGAGAAAAGTATAGTAATCATAATCAATAGTATATTTCTCTTCTTTTATGGATCTCAAAATAAATCTAAATCATAAAACTCTTTCTCTAAATAATCAACCATCTATATAACTATATTAAGTTTTCACCTTTCTAAATTACCATAAAATAAATATAACTATATTAAGTTTTCACCTTTCTAAATTACCATAAAATAAATAGACTTTCTTCCAAACTCATATAGTATCTTGACATAATTCTTAGATTTTAAAAAAAACTTCCAAATTTATTACAAATTTTTTAATGCTTATAACTTTACAACTAACATACTAAATACCTTAATTTATAATTTAGTTGAACATATAAAAAGTTGAACATGTTTTTTTTATATGTTCAATATATGAATTAAAGATGTAGATCGTAACCATCATATAGATAACATATAAATACATAGACCAAAACTTCTTTTATATAAGTTCCACAAAGATAACTTATAATAACTTATATGTTAAAACATTATGTGGTGTTTCTTAACCTTTAAGACATTTTAATGAAAATTAGTTATTCTATTCTAATAAAAATTGCATTTAAAAGTTTATTATTAATATTTATTGAAATCATAAATTATTAATTTAAATATTGCGTATAAAGATAAATATGGTAAAAAAAATAAAATACAATATTTTATGTAATTTTATCTTTTATTAAAATGTATATTTAATTATTATTATCAATTAAAATACAATTATTTTTACCATTATTTTTATCTGAGAGAAAATATACTTTTAAAATTGAAATTGTGAATATTTTAAATATACAAATGTGATGGTAGCTTTAATGCACTTTTCCATTATTTTTTTTTGTAAGCTGCGATATTTTATTATCTACAGGAAAATAATAGTACAAAACTTAGGCTCCTCAATCTGCCCTGAAGAGAAACCAGATCTGTTGGAACCTATACTTACAAACGCCATTAACGTTATCAACTGTTTATAGTTAGACTGGTAAGAACATAAAAGGTCTTTCTACATCCATAATAGAATGACAGACTCAAAATGTGCGTTCCCTCAAGGACAAAACCCTAAACAGCTGCCGCAAGGGCTACCCAGATGGAATTTTAATAAAACAAAATAAAACAGCAGACTCAACATACGTGTTCCCTAAAAACAAACACCTTAACAACAGCCGCAAGGGCGACCCAGATTGAACATCTATACAACATAGAAAACGGTAAGCAGAGGGAAAAAAGGGGAAAAAACTAGGCAAAGCTCAGCAATGGAGATCATCAGTTGATGTTTATATTGACTCTGTCCTTCCTCTGTTCCATCAGCATAGCCTTGATATCCTTGAGGAGGTCATTCTGTTGTCTGACCAACATTTCCACATTTGCCACTTCTTTTTTCGCTGCCGCCGTGTCCTGAGCCATCTCCACCATTTCCTCAGCAACCTGTTCCATGGCCTTAGCCAGAAGGTGCTTCAAGACCCAGTAGGTGTGGAGAGAGCGACGGTACAGGGTGAGCCTGCCCCTAGTATGACCAGGGTCTGGTAACTGTAGAGACCAATCATTCATTTCTGGGTCTGAAGGCTCCTCAAGCACTTCCTCCTCCATAGCTTCAATAATGTTCCTCATGTGAGCACTTGAGTCCAGATTGTAGGCCTGTTCTGCCTCATTTACCGTTTGATTGATAGACCTGTTTCATCTTTTGTGTCTTTTCTTCGTCCGGCTACCCTCCACCTTGCTGGTGGTCTGTCGGGGGCGGCCGTGACCTCTCTTCGCCTGTTGTTTTCTCCCTTTTCCCTCCTTAACTCGCTGCGAGCTTCTACTACTTTGCCCGGTTTCAAATCTCTTACCTCTAGGTTCCTTGACCTGCCTGCAGTCGAGCTCCTCCGAGCTTTCTATTTCGATTTTGGTCCTGACCCCTTCAGCTTGCCTACCCTCTACAACAACCTTCTCCTCATGGGCGTCCTTAACTCTGCTTTCACTCATATTCGATCGATTGAGTCGTTGGTTGGGGTTTTGCTGCCAGAGCGCCGCTTCACTCATCACCTTCTTCGGAATGCTTCTACTGGGCCTTCTAACTATGTTCCTCCTTATAACTTCCCAACCACAATTGTTCAAATGATACTGAGACTCCCTCTTGCGCTTGCCACTAATACCCCGAATGCGTGCTTTGGGATTGTGAAACAATTTTTGTGTTGGGCCGCGGCCCTGCCTTGCTGCGAAATCATTAAATGTCACTGACGGGGTGTGAAGGGCGCCGCCCTTCTGTCCTCTCCTAATAGCCTCCGGATGTTGTCTTGATCTCCCTCTCCCTCTCCACGCGGGGGTGTAATTAAGCCTGTTCTGCATCATGATTATCCTTCCTAATGAGCTGATTTAGCCCGTCCCATCGTGCCAGTAGTTCCTGATTGGTCCAGCTTTCATCAATTGGCTCCAATCGTTCATTGCTTCCCCAGTTCACCAAGCAGTCCGCTGGTTTATTTCCCTTGCGTCTAACATGCGACGTGATCGTGAAATCGATAGCAGTCAGCAGTTCCCCTATGTCTCGGACTGTGCTAGCGCTTCGCCAACTTTTCACCACCTTCTCCCAACTCTTCCCTTGGATTAATTGCCTGATCGCATTAATCACCATGGTGGAGTCCCCTTCAATTTCTAACTTTCTGTAGCCATTTCTTCTGGCAATTTTGAGGCCTTGGTAAACCGCCATGAATTCGGCCTCATTATTGGTCATTGTTCCTCCATGTTCAGCGTAGATCCATTCTGTAACCCCTTCTCCATTTCTGAAGATTCTGCCGAAACCCGCTGGCCCCGGATTCCCTTTAGCAGCTCCATCGCAATTGAGTTTAATAAAACCTTCTGGCGGCTTTCTAAAAACCAATCGGCTTTGATTTGCTAAATGGTAGTTCGGTTTGGAGGCATGATGCAATATCATCCCCTGATCTACGTTTAACTTCTTGAGGATTTCTGTTTCAGCTTTTGTAGTTTTCTAGTCTTCGTCTGCCCAGTTCTCCGCTAGGATTGTCTCTTTGATTTGCTTTAATGTTCTCGTCCATATTTCCTCCGGGCCTGTGGACTTTCCTTTAAAAATTCGACTATTTCGTTCCCGCCATAAATTCCAAACATTGAAGCCAGCTGAAATGCTCCACGGCCGTCTGACAATTTTGCTATGGAACTTTCCTTCCCCCCACTCACTAAAGGTTTGAATTATATCCCGCGGGTTTCTTGCTGTTGTCGCGAATAGATTTTTCATTTGCTCCCACTGGAATTGAGCTGCCTTGCATCCGTTAAGCAGGTGTTCCTGGTCTTCTTCTTCTGAATTACAGAGGCAACATTTAGCTGGGCCAGAGAATCCTCTTTTTTGTATTCTGTCCCAAGTTAAAATCCGCTTTCTTCCAACCAACCAAGCAAACAGCTTAATCTTCGGCCACCACTTTGTTTTCCATATCTTTTTCCACTTTTGTTCTTCCTCTCCTGGATCATTCTGGGATTTTAGTTTGTAGGCTTCTTGTATTGAGAATATCCCTTTTGTTTCTTTGCCCCATTGGAGGATGTCTCTGCCTTCTCTCTTTTTTATCTTCCTGGAATTTGTTTCCTTCCTGTATGCTGTTTTTTGTTCTTCTGTTGCATTCCTTTTCCATTCCTCCAGACGTTTCCATTCTCTCCATTCCTCATTTCCAGGTGCTTCTTTCCAATAATCTTTAACCGTCAGGAGTCCTCTGTCAACACCTGTTCTGTGAATTTCCTGCATGCCTTGTAGGTTCATCATTTTTCCTCTTTGCTTCCAATCTTCATCCCAAAATCTTGCTATCTGGCCTCCTCTTATTTCCCAGAATATATGATTGTCAACTAAGTCCCTGCTTTGGAGGGATAAATTCCAAATATCCGAGCCCCGGGGGATATTTTGGTCTCTAAGAATTTCTTCAAGGGAGAGAGGCATATTGTGTTTAACAGTCCAAATTTCTTTCCATAAGTCCGGGCCCCCTTGTAGCCATCTCCATCTTAATTTTGCAGCAAGAACTTGATTTAAGGTCCATGGATCTCTGAGTCCTAAGCCACCTTTTTCCTTGGGATTGGTTAAACTCTTCCACGAACAGAGGGCCCATTTCTTTTGTTGTTTCGGGCCACCCCATAGAAATTTTCTATAAATCTCAGCCAGTTTATTACAAATTCCTTTAGGGGCAGCCATTACAAATAATGGATATATCGGGATTGCTTGGATAGTGGCTTTGAGCAGCACAACCCTAGCTGCAAGGTTCAGAGCGCGGAAGGTCCAATTATCCAGCCTTTTCATGATCTTTTCAATGATATTTTTCCAGTTTCCTATTTTAAGGGAAGAAGTATCCAGCATAATTCCTAGATATTTGGTAGGGAGATCCCCTGTTCTATATCCCATGACCCTGGTTAGATGAATCTTCACCGGTTCCACTGTGTTAAAGAAAAAGGTTCTGGATTTGTCCTTATTCACTTCCATCCCTGAACCATCCATAAATAGCTCTAAAATTTTCTTTATCCTTTTGACTTCTTTCAGGGTGGCTTTGCAGTATATCATTATGTCATCCACAAATTGTTGGTGTGTGACTGTGGTTCAATTCCCCCATAATCTGAGACCTTGAATTTTTCTTTCTCTTGCTTCTTTTTTAAAATACCTACCTAATCCTTCTACTGCAATTATGAAGAGAAAGGGAGATAAAGGATCCCCTTGTCTGAGACCTCTTGAGGCATTGAAAGTTGTTGTTGGCGCTGCATTTAGCAAAATAGAGAAATTTGGAGTAGAGATCATGCTTATGACCCAGTTAACCCATCTATCACAGAATCCAAAGGCTTTAAGGATTCTTTCTAGGTACTTCCAGCTTAGCCTATCATAGGCTTTTGAAAGGTCAAGTTTAATTAGCATACCCTTCTCTTTTTTAGTTTTCATAGTATGAAGGAATTCCTGGGCCACTACAAGCCCATCCAGAATCTGCCTTCCTTCAACAAACCCTATTTGTTTTGGGGAAATAATACTTGGTAGAATCAGTTTTAATCTTTGGGCAACTATTGATGCCACTATCTTATAGATGACATTACACAGGGCTATAGGGCGAAAGCCATCAGCCTGCTCAGCCTGATTAGTTTTTGCAATCAAGGTTAAAAGGGTTGAGTTTATTCCTGGCCATATTCTTTGATTTATTCTGTCCTCTTCTACAACTTCCAGAACTTCTGTTGCAAGGAACTTCCATCCTGCTTGGAAGAATTCTACTGTGTACCCATCCGGGCCAGGAGCTTTGTTCCTTTTCATGTTTCTAACAGTGTCCTCCACTTCTTCCATGGTGATTTTTCTCATGAGTGCCAAGTTTTTGTCTCTTGTAACTACATTTGGAATTTCATTGCTTATCTTTGCTATGGCATCTGCTTTGTTGGTTTGTGGTTCCCTCAGAATGTCTTTGAAGTGATTTACCAAGACTTTTTCAATTTCTTCGTGTTGTAGAACTCGTTGCCCTTCTTGGTTTTTTATAGAGAATATTTTGTTTCTTTGTCTATGTTGACCCATTGCTTTATGGAAAAACTTAGTATTCCTCTCTCCCTCCCTAAGCCATTGCACCCTTGATTTTTGCTTCCATAAAATCTCTTCTTGTTTTCTTCTTTCTTCTAGCTGATTTAGCACTCTGCCTTCTTCTTGTGTTCTCTCCTCTTCTATTCCTTCCATGATATCCATCTGTTGAAGGTTTGCCATTCTCTGTTCTAATCTCTTTTTATCTTCCGTAATATTCCCGAATTTTTCTTTATTCCATTTTTTAATCTTGTTCTTCATCTCCTTCAGTTTGAGTTGGAAGGTGTGCATCTTATTTTTTCCCCTTTGCTCGCTCATCCTCCACCATTCTTCTAGCTTTTCCATCAGTCCTTCATTTCTCAGCCAGAAAGCTTCGAACCTGAAGGGCTTGTTGGGAGGCCTTTGTTTTAAGTCTATCTCTAATTTAACCAGCCAGTGGTCCGATCCTGCTACCGGTAGAATGGTGGCCTCTATAAATACATCTTTCAACATTATTTGTTCTGAGATTAAGAATCTGTCAAGGCGGGAGGCTATTTGGTTTGCGCCTCCTCTCCTATTGTTCCACGTATGGCTTCCATTGATGGTTTGAATATCAATCAGGTGCTGGTCCCTTATGAGGTCTCCAAACAGTTCCGTGACCTTATCCATTCTTCTATTTCCTCCTCTTTTTTCATCTAAGGTTTTAATCAGATTAAAGTCCCCGCCGACTATCCACTGTTTCCCAGGTATGAGGCAGCGCAGGGCTTTTAGATTTTGCAAGAAGTTTTCCTTCTCGTTTTGAATATGAGGTCCCTACACCCCTGTTATAATAACCTCTTCCTTCGTTCCTACTATGCTTGTTGTACCAGATAGGATTCTTGGGAGACTCATCCAGTTGCTGAAGTGTATTTCCTCTGGGTTCCAAATAATTATCAAGCCACCAGCGCTTCCAATTGCGTCTAGCCCCATCATTTCATAGCTACTCCTGCTTTTGTTGAAAATTTCTCTCATTTTCTCAGTACTTATTTTTGTTTCCTGTACTATCATTACACTAGGCTTCTCTTTTTTCAATCTTTCATTCAAATACCTTTGTTTGCCTCTGCTGTTGAGGCCTCATATATTCCAGGTTGTAATAATCATCTTAACAGTTTTGGGGGGGATTGGAAGACCTCTCATAGAGGGATCACTCTTCCAGAGTTAACAAGCATCTCACCCACTTCTTGTATCATTTCCCCCATTGTTTTTCTCCCTCGTTTTTTGCCTCCCTTGCCAATGCTGCCCGCTCCTGTGCTTTGCGTTTCCTGTTTTTCTCGTTGTTGATTTTCTTTTTCTTCTGTCAGTCTCTCTTTTGCCTTATATCTTTGGAATGCTTCTTTGTATTTTTGTTTTTGTTCTTATGGGATGAATCTTTCATCAAGTCTTTTCCATTCCTGAAGAAGTTTCGCCATTACTTGTTCTTCTTCTTCTCCTTTTGTTTTTTTTGGGTCTATTTCCATGTCTCCTTGATCTCCTTGGGTTTCACCAGTGGGTTCAACCCCCTGTTCGTTATTCCTATTATCTGCCTCTTTGTTTTCTTTTTCAGTTATTACCTCCATGCCATCTATTTCTTCTTCTTCGCTCACCTCTGTCTCCAGCCCTTCTTCCTGTAGGGATTTAAACATGTTTATAGATTCTGTTTTCTGGGCTACTTTCTGATTACCTCTCTGCGTCTTTTTATTTCCTCTTCCTCTTCTTCTTGGAACTTCTCTGAAATCCTCTCTTTCTTCCCCTGTTTTCCTTGATGTGTTGCTTTCGCTTTTTTCTGCTTCCTTTTCCTATTCAGCTAGCGTAATAGGGCATTCCCTAAACAGATGGCCATATTCATGGCATCTTCGGAAGCGAAATGGGATATGTTCGTAGTCTATAGGTTGGTGCCATAGCTCATCATGATATTCCAGTTCAATAGTATCTGGGAGAGGCTCTGTGATGTTCATGTACGTACATATTCTAGCATAGGTGTTGAACTTCCCTCTCTTTGTTGTTTCCGCCACTTTAACAAAAGACCCTATAGTATTTCCTATGCCTTTAAGGATCTCTGGTTCCCAGAATTCAGATGGTAGACCGAAGAGTTTGATCCAGATCGGAGCAGCTAACATCCTTTCCTTATCTGGGTTGTAGCATTCCACCCATTCTCTCATGAACAGACCAACGTTGTTCATGAAATAAGGTCCTTCCTCAAAGACTCGTCCCCTATCTTCTAGGTTGGAGAATATAACAGTGAAGAACCCCTTTGCTCCCAACTTGACTTCCACATGTCCTTTTGGTTTCCACCTCTGATAGATCCATCTCATAAGGTCCTTTTCAGCAGGCCAATATCCTATAAACTTGCAAATCAAGGCATGATCATGCATATGGCTTCTGTAATTTTCTAGTCTATTAGGTGGGATTACAAACCTGGGTCTGCTCGAAGTCCTAGGTAGGCATTTGCTTTGGAATCCTAATCTCCTTTGCGCTCCCGTTTATGAAGTTTCTCCTTCATTGGTTTGGGCTCCTTCACTCTGCTTTTCCTTTCTATTTTCCCCTGTTAAAGCTGCTTTGAAGGAGGGGATCTCTCCCCCCCCATTCTCCGACTCCATTCCGTCCCCTCCCAGCGCGACTCAAAATTGGTGCTGGAGCCAAGCCCGATGTAAAGCAGGCGTTCCTTCTGGCGGCAGAGTAAACCCTAGCGACCTGCACGTGATCGCAATTCCCGCCAGGCTTCGCAAAAAAAACAAACCAATGCACTTTTCCATTATTACCTACAATAAAATATACATTTAAAATTAAAATTGTGAATATTTTAACTGTAAAACAATATGAGGAAAGAAGGGAGGAAATTTTAAAGGTTAGGGCAGCAAGAGATGAAGGCAAGAGAGAATGGATTTATAAAGGCAAAGTTGTGATAGCACGATTTGGACCTCCTTCCAAAACAGAGAAACAAGATGGTAATAAAGAAGAGGCAACAAACTCTTCAACAGGAAATCAAAAAGCAAGGTCAGTATGGGAAAACAAGGAAAAAGACTCAAATGTGAGTCTTGCATGTCAAAATAAATAGCAATCAAGTCATACCCAGGTTTCCTTGAGATTAGTTTGTTGGAACTGCAAAGGTTACCCATGGAGACGAGGACCTGGGTTAGGGCTCATTGTGGAAGATAGAGACATAATTTGCCTCATAGAAACACATGAGCATGAAGGGTGCAAGACACCTCTATTTGAAGGATACTGGAAGATGGAAGTCTGAAACAAGGTAGTAGGGATGGCAAAGGGCACAGGGATATCATGGTTTTAGTAAGGGAGAAAGAAGGTCATCTCATTCAGTTAGAAAAAGAAGACTCAAATAAGCAATTCATTTGGTTTAAAATATCAGAAAATGGAAACAACATCAAAATTGCAGCATGTTATTTTGTGCCGCAGGTTTCAAAAATCTACAAAGGTAGAGGGCTTGACCATAAAGATCCATTTTCAGCCTTAAAAGTGGATATTGCAACATATCTGCAGCTAGGTGAAGTCCTTATAGTGGGTGATTTCAATGCTAGGATTGCAAGCAAGCAAGCTAGCATTCTTTATTGTAAAGATGTTTGTGACCCTATTTGGCTTACAGAAGAAAGTAATCATTAGTGGGAAAGAATCTCAAAGGACAAGGGCTGCAATCTATTTGGTGAAAAATTTCTTACTCTATGCGGGGTCTTTGATTTAGTCATTTGTAATGGCTTGACTAGATGGGCAATGTCCGGTAGTTTCACTTGCAATACTTACAATGGAGCAAGTGTGGTAGATTATGTAATTTGCTCGCATGGTTTGTGTGAGAAAATGTAGGAAGTTTTGATTGGAGATCAGCTGTGGGACTTGAAATCAGATCACAAGCCAATTTATTTATGTTTCTCTTAGATTGGAAAGAAACAATTAGAGTAAAAAATTCAGCATGTCTAACAAAATCTCCCACAGGGCAGAATTATTTTGACCCCAGAAAATTGTAATACCTTCAAAATGACACTAGAGAGGCTCTTTGACAAGGAGAAAATTACAATTCACAACCTGCATAGTCATGAATTAACACATTTAATTCAATGTGCACTTGCAAAGTGCAAAAGAGCAAAAAGTTAAGAAGTTTGAAACAAATTGCTTTCTAGTTAATGCTTGGTTTGACAAGGAATGCAAAAAGGCAAGGAGAATGTAGAAAGAGTCAAACAAGGATGACATAAAGCTCAAAGCTTACAAGCAGTTATTAAGCAAGAAAAAGGTCGATTTCATGGTTTCAATGAGGGAAGAACTAATCTTCCTTGGGAAAAATAATCCCAAATTATTTTGGAAGGAGCTCCAACCAAAAAAGATACAAACTGGAAATAATATTGTAGCTTCTAAATGGTTTGACTATGCAAGACAACTCTATGAGTAGGTTCCCAAGGTTGACCCTCCCCCTTGGTCAACACAGATACTAAACTCTTCATGGTACAAGAGGTAGAGATGGGTATCAAGAAGTTGGGTGTTGGAAAAGCAAAAGACTTAGCTAAACTCCGAGCAGAATATCTAAAGTGGGGTTCAAAGATTCTTGCACCTCACATTACAAAAATCTTCAACAACATCATACAACAAGGACTCCCCACAGATTGGACAACTAGTATGGCAATACCTCTTTTCAAGAGTGGTGATGTCAATAATCCCTCTAATTATCTGACCATCATGATAAACCCTTTGTTTGCAAAGTTATTTGGAAGCATGCTAGAAAACAAAATTAGCAAGTGGGCTGAAGAAAGAGATAAGCGTGCAAAAGGGCAAGCAGGTTTTATAACTAAGCATTCCACAGTTGATCATTATATAACTTTAAGGAACATCGTTGAAAAAGTTTGGGAGAAAAAGGAAGAAGTATTTTGTTGCTTTGTTGATTTTAGAAAAGCGTTTGACTCGGTTCCTAGGGGTAAGCTTTGGCACAGAATGAAGGAACTTGGGTTCCTAAACATTTGAGAGCAGTTGTGCATAGGCTGTATGAAGAGGTGAAAGTCAAAATTAGGACTTCAAGCATTTCTGAAAGTTTTAGAAGCGATATCGGGGTCAAGCAAAAATGCCCACTCTCTCCTACCCTTTTTGGTTTAATATCGGCAATCTTGGGGAGTGGTTAAATTCGCAAGGGGGTGATGGTATCTATTTAGGCAAGTTTGTTATAAGGCTTCTTTTGTATGCAGATGACCTTATCCTGATTGCTAAATCGACTCTTGGCTTGCAAGAGCACTTACTATCCCTTGAGAATTTTTGCAAGAGTGTGAGGATGCAAGTCAATATCAGCAAAATTAAAGTAGTGGTCTTCTTTAAGAAAAGAAAGCATAACCAACATAAGTTAAAATTTGAAGGCAACATTCTGGAAGAAGTTTTGGATTACAAATACCTCTGAATTGACTTCAACAAAAATATACGCTAGAATGGTTGTAGAAAGAAAATAACTTTGGGGGGTTGGAAAGCAATTTATGCTTTTCAAAATAGGTGTAGAGAGGTAGAGTTATGGGACTGGAAAACCACTCAAACTCTTTTTGGGCTTCTAGTGATTCTAGTGATTCTCTATGGTTGTAAACTATGGACCAACAGTAAACCTGACATGCAGTGGAGACAAATTGAGAAAATTCAGAAGCGTTTGATTAGAAACAATTTTAAGATTAAAAGTGCAGTTCCTTATGATATCTTGTTAAGTGAAACAGGGTCTGCTCCTATTGAAGCAATTGTTATGGTGCAAGTCATAAGGTATTTATAAAAAATTGAGCAAATGGAAGAAGGTAGATGGCCTAAGGTTGTCTTTAATGATAGATTGTGCAAGAGAAAAAAAACTTGGATGCAGCAAAATAACAAATGGTTTATTAAATGGGGTTTTTGCTTGAACGCGTGTCCCATAAACATCAAAGACATAAAATCTTTTGTTATGAAAAAATTCCACAAGTGTACTTAGGATAAGGAGCTAGGAAGAAAGAAAAATTACTATATTGAAGTGTTTAATACCACTCATAGTCATCAACCAAAAGCATACATAGAGGCCAATATCTCTTTGAGAGCCAAAATTCTTATTGCTCTAGTTAAGGACTAATTCTCATCAACTCTGTTGTGAAACAGGGCACTGGAAAAGGCCAAAGGAAGTGTGGGAAGAAATAGTATGCATTTTTTATTCTTCCATAAAAGTGGAAACAGAAAAACATTTCATTTTAGAATGTGAGGCCTTCAAAGACAACAGGGAAAGTTATGCAGATACGTTGGCAACTAGCTCTTGGAATAATCTATTTAGTGAGGGGTTTGTCAAGAAGCTAAGAGCATTTATTTTAAAGCTTCACAAAAAAAGGGATGAATACATCAAGTAGATGAAGAAGCAATTTGTCCCATAGGCTATCTTTAGCCTTGTGGGCATTAAAATAATTTCTTTCTTTCTTTCTTTCTTCTATACAAATGTGATGGTGATTTTAATGCACTTTTCCCTTACTCCCATGAACTCAAAAGAAAATAAAAATCAGGATTTTATTAGATGCATGGCATCTATAAGACTTAGATGGATTATGCATTTCCCTTTGACCTTGCAATCTTAACGAGGTCAAATAGATTGAACATGTGGATGGGTGGGTCTATAAATGAGTTTAAGGTACTAAAGGATATGTGCGACAAATGGCCCTCAAAGCCTTTACAATGTAGTTTGGGTTCGGTATTTGAATATCAAACAAAATCATTGGTAAATTTTATTGCAATTTAATATTTACAAATGTAAACCATGTCATGGATTGAGATACTTAAAGCTATACAATTTATCATTCAAGGTGAAATGGATGAAGAATCTTGTCCATAGGTTCAAAATAACCTCGCTATTGTCCTTCATGTAAACTTTATTTAAAATATTGTAAATTAAACCTATGATGAGCAAAGAGAAAGGAACAATGGTGACACTTAGAAGCATGAGATGACACAAGAGAAGATGACCAATATGGAAAAATAACGATATCCCAAGGATGGGTACATTACACCTCTTTGCCCTGGATGCAGGTGACGCTCAGGCATTTAATGTATTCCATGCAGAATTATGAGCCCAGGTACTGCCACCTACAAGGCAGCGTGGCGTCCCAGATCTCAATCACTCGCAGAAGGAATGTTTTTATGGTTGCAGGACAGGGCAGGCCGGTGACATTAATGCAGGACGTGCTTCGAAGCTGCCTGTTAATGGTTATATACATGGCGTTTTCCTACGTTCATTCCACCTCCAGCGTTCAGATCTCTGGTTCTAGGTTTGGTTTTCAGTTATGGTGTGAGGATAAGCATGAGCTTGTCTTCAGAGGCAAGATTCAGGCTTGCTCAGGTTTGTTTTGGCAGCATTTTGAGTTTGCCTGCGCTCTCCGCAGGGGGATTAGTTCAGTGACTTGGGGTAAGTGGTCTGAAACCTATGATATCAGTATTGTCTGTGTTGTTTCTACATCTCGTGTTTTAAATGTCTGCGCTTACGGGCCTCTGGTTCAATTGGGTCACCTGGTTTTAGGCCTCGTTTCTTTGATTTTTCTGTGTCTGTTCCGTGGATTTGTAAAATGAAGCACCATGGGAAGCAGATTCGCTTGGGGGACCGCCCTAGCAGTGGCAAGCGGCCTTCTTTCAGTCATCATGCAAACCCAGCCCATTCGCCCATCAGCCTCTCTTCCTCTCCTGAGGATCTGCCCCCCAGAAGTCCTCCTCGCAAACCTGTTCCCAGTAGCGCCTTTCAAACTACCCATTTTAAGTTTAAGAGCAATTTGAATCGGCCTTTGATTTCTGCTTAGATAACCATTCTTATGTCAGAAGAAGAAAACCAAGTTGTCCCTCTGTCCTGCATTGTGCCCAACCCCTCTCACAGCAGTGAGCGCTCCACGGATGAGGAATTTCAGGGTATTAAACAGGAGATTGAGCCTGGTCTGAAGGATACTCTGCCCCCTGATATCCCTCCTCTGGATGACAGTGGCCCAATTGAAGCGGAAAGAGATGCAGGAACCGCCGACTTCGATAAGGTGATGGATGGCAAGGAGCATCTCAGCCTTGGTGACGCGTGTTAGGATGCTGAGGAGACTCATGGGGAGGTAGCGGAAGACGATTAACATGGGTCATGGTTTGCCTCTTTTTGTTCTCTGGTGGGTGCTCAGATGGCAATTCCCAGAAATTTTGCTCACGGTTCGGCTTGACAGTATCAACCTCAGGTTTTGGCTTCCCTTTGACAAAGCGTCTGATCTCCTCCCGAATATTTGCTATCAGTTTTGCTTATCTGTTTCTCTCTCTGTCTATCAACCTATGTCTAATTGTAATGCCAATTTAGTTGGCTGTATGTCAATGTTTTCCCCAGGTTCTCACAGTTATGAGGCAGTGCTGTAATGTTGATGGCTCTCGGGTTCTTGCCCCTGTAGCCTCCAATCCATGTAAAAATATTTTGAATTTCAGTTAATAGAATCAGTTGTTGCCGAGAAAAAAAAAACATTACACCTCTTTGAATTGAAATTGGGTAAGATGATTGTAGATTAAATTATATTAATTTATAGAGTGTAATTTTTTGGGGGAGTATTAAAAATAATTTGATACAAAAAAATTATTGTTTAAAAGAGAAAATAGTTTTATTCTCATTATTTTCAATCTTTTCTTAGTTAGTTATTCCTCGCACAAATTGTATGTGTGTCTTAGTTTATCAATATTACATGAATTAAATATGGTTAACTAGTTTCCCAAAGTTTATTTTTAATTTAAAATTGTTTCAAATGCTAATGTGGCTTTACTGATATGGCAATCAATATGAAAAATGAGCATCTGTGATACTAATAAATATAAAGTCAAGTGTAACATTAAAGGTCAAACACCTTATAAACTTTTAGTCGTGATCACTTTTCGTTTCGTTGGTGAATCCCATGCATAGTTTCCTTCTCACCAAATAGCCCCACTTTGTGTAAGAAAATGGGGGAGTGGACATTATTACACACACCAAAGAATGTGTGGAGCGCTCTATATTAACATTGAATAATGTTACATATTAATATATGAAACTAGTTTCAAGATAGTCAAACTATTTTCATTATGCTATCAAATAGTTGAGACAATATCTCAACCTCACACAAATTTAGGAAGCATCTAGTTGGAGATAATCTCTCAAATCCATCTAGATTTAACCACCTCCTAGAGATAAGAAAACGAACTCTACATAGAAACGAACTCTACCTAATCATGACCAATAATAACAACAACCACAAATATGATCATATAAAACAAGTAAAAGTTACATATTCCAACGCTCGCCCTTAATGATTAATTGTCTGATTATTTGTCAATTAAGGTCTTCATCAACATCAATCCCTCTACAATAAATACCCCACTATGGGTTGAAGAACCTCCTTATCAACAAGGTCTATATCTGGGTCATCTTGTTACTTTCACCTCATACCTCGATCAAGAATACATCACCAAATTGTTGACATCCATATAAAGGAACAACCATTCATCAAAATACATGGGTAACAAGTTATTTTATCTGTAGGTTCAATAGGATATCCTTCATGTACATGGTTCATTCAATCCCTTGATGAACTCCCCGTGAATGTAGAACTTCACCTCCAAAAGTCTACAACTGACAACATGGTAAACTCATAGATAATCTAGTCAACACATGACCCTAACCCTCCAAGTGTTCAAGAATTATCTAATAGAGATTACTAAACTAAAGAAGAAAAGTTATCCAAGCCATTGAGGACACATGACAGAGGGATATGCATGCTCGTCTAGGTTTTACAACAATATGCATTTTACATGTTACATACATAGATGCAAGCACATATACCATTATACATATTTACATATATTTTACAACCAATTTGACATTCTACAGACAAGTCTCTGGAAAATGTCACTTCCAAAGATTTTTTAAAAGTAATAACTCCATCCTTGCTTCATACCACATTGATGGAGAGCATTAACAATCTTGAAAAATTTCATAAAAAAATTCAATTATATTCCTTATATATTATCTTATTTCATATGAGAAAACATCGCCTCTACTCTGCACTAGTGCTCTCATTACTAGACTTGCAACAACCATTTGAGGTCAAGACAAATGCCTCTAACTATGTTATTGGGGTAGTCCTTACTCAATAGGGGCATCCAATGGCATATCACAGTGAGACAGTTTCAGACACAGTCTGGAAGTATCCCACTTATGAAAAAGAGATGTATTCTATTGTGCAGGCCTGCTGACAATGGAAGCATTACATTTTGGGGAAGGAAACAGTCATCCACACAGGCCACCGACCCCTACAGTTGATACAGGTGCAAGGGAAGTTTCAAGAACAATACATTATAGACTTGCCACAAATACAAAGTGTGACTATGGTCAAGTCTATTTTTATTCCTCATAACTCAACACAACTTACCTTCATGGTCCACCATCATCCAATCTCCATTGTTGCCATAAGAACTGTCACCAACTTCATTTGACCAAAAATTCTCTGTTGCATCTAAAACAACATCTATGTCTATCCTATTACAATCTCACCATTCAATTCTAAAATTTAGCCTATAATTAACCCTTTCGTTCTCTAGCAAGAACAATGCAACTTGTTTCTAAAACGTTCCCATGTTTGTCCATCCACATATAGAATTGTTATCTCAAACACGTACTAGCTTATAACAAATCGTACCATTGATGCCTCAAACTAACATGGAATCTGTTGTACTCTAGGACCTAATACCAACCTAATTGTAAAGAATAACCAACTAGCCATCCTATGGACATACTCCCATAAGGGTACTTTTTGGGGGTAAATATAGCCAAAAGACGAAATTTTAGGATAATATTTTGAAATAGGCTAATATTTTATATTATTTAAATATCTTGTATTTCACCTTATTTCACATTATTACTATTTTTTATGTATAGATAACCGAACAATATATTTCATAAGGAATCCTATTTGCCTATTTTCAATGGGACAAAAGAAATAAGGAATCATATTTGCTTATTTTTAAGTGAAAAAGATAAATTTAGAATCATACTCAATAAAAATTTAGAAAATATAATAATGATATCATAGAGGTTATGAAAAGTTATTAATATATCATTTAAATGCCTTAATAATTGGATAAAGGATCTCTATGGAATTTATATAATTTTCAATTAAAATTTTGATTTATAGCTAAGGATATAATTTAAATAATCCAATGTATGCTCATGAAACCATTCACTCCCTGAAGCTCTCGAAAAAACAAGGTATACTACTCAAAGTAAACCTCTCAAAGACCTTCAACAAACTCAATTGGAAATACCTTTCCAGGATCCTTGAAGCCTTTAAATTTGATCAAGATTGAATCAGGTGGATCAAAAAACCTTTTATCATCAACCTTTTTCTCGATCTTGGTCAACAACTCCCCCACTAGTCCATTTAGATCTTCCAAAGGCATTAGGCAGGGAGACCCACTCTTGCCTTTCCTATTCATATTACTGGTAGAAGGGCTACAAATAACTCTCATGGCAACTTCAATGGAGAACAAAATCAAAGGTCTTCGTCTTTTTAGTTCAGACCTTCCTTTAACCTACCAACAATTTGCTGATGGTACTATAAGTATGGGAACTCTTACCATCCAAGAGGCAAGGCACTTCATTTACATTATTAACAACTTCACTCAAGATTTAGGTATGGAAATCAACAAAATGAAATCACAAGTTTTATTTTTCAATACTTCGTCCCCTGTTCAAAGACACATAGAAAAATCCTTGGTTTTCAGGTTAGCTAATATTGGGAATTAGATAATCCAACACTCCATGTGTATTTCACGACATTGCTTAACTGCCTCTCAAGGATCCGTTAACTTTGGTGATGCATTTGTTTACTAACACCCGCGCATTTTTGTGTAGCGACAATCATGTTTCCAACAACCAAGCCACCTCTAAATATTTGGAGCTCCATTGGCTTATTGTTCTCTCAAATGGAATCTATGGGAGGAACTTGTAAACAAAATAAATGCCAAGCTTGTTGGTTAGACCTTTCAATCCCTCAACATAGTTGGATGCTTAGGACTCCTCAAAGCAGACCTTCAAGCCCTACCATATACCTATGCTTGGCTCTTATGGAACTAACCTTGATCTTATAGGAAATCTATCGCCTTAAGTACTACTTCCTCTTGAGGAACAACCAAATTGGGAAAAAAATGGTCTTTCGTTGCATGGGACAAACTTTCTATGCCAAAATTGATAGGAGTTTTGGGCTTACGAGATCCCCACGCTATGTCAACAGTTTTAGAGCCAAAACTTGGTGGAGATGGCTCTAAGAGGATTCAATCTATGGAAATTTATATGGCACCAAAAATATGACCCACACACTCCCCCTATCATCTTATGTGATTGAAGTATGCCCACTCTAGCCCATCCATATGGACCTTGGCCAAAACTAGAATGCATTTAATCTAGCAACATTGTTTTTGGGAAGTAAAGGATGGAATCTCTAATTTATTTTGAGAGGACTCATGACAACAACTCCCTAAATGCAAGGAGAAAATGTAACTGAACAATCTCCACCTAAAAATAAAAAATAAAATAAAATAAAAACTACGTGAACAAACAATGTTATTTTTAATTAGGTTTCTATGGTTGTCAAAAAAAATTACATAAAATTTTATAATTTTAGTGGAAAGAAATAATGAATTTATATTAATAGACACGAGGTGGGAAAAGAGGATGGCAACAACCCAACTGGCTAAAGGAATATTTTATGATAAAAATGAGTGGACAAGTAGTAGGCAGTGGGGAAGATCGAGGAGGTACATGTCAACAAAGGTTTAAGCACATGATGGTAGTTGATGGGAATAAGTGGAATCCAGGATCGTATAATCATCTACTGGGAGGGGGAATTTATGAGAATGGATGGTCGCAGAAGTGGGGAAGGACTAGACTTAGTGTGAAGCAGTACCACTACAATACCATGGCTATAATGGGTATGTACAGACTGTATGCATAGGCATGAGAGGGAGGATTGTCCCATCCTCGCACAATTTCACTACAATGGCATTGAAAAACAGAAATTACTGAAAATGATTAAGGAAGGTGCCCAAAGTACGGGGAGGATTGCGGTGCTATGGATTTTTCCTTTATATGATAAGGAAGGGCGTTGCATGGGAGGCATAGTGATGACTTTGGAAGAAAAAAAGGGGAGAAGTAAGAAAAGAAGGTCTAGTTATGAGAGAGATAGGGCACCTAGGAGAGCTATGGAAAGAAATGGGAGTGGAAGGCTAAGGGGAAGGTCAAGAGCGGAAGCTCAAGGCTCCTCCACTGGTAAAAGAACAAGATTAGAGCAAGCGACAAAGGAAGAAGCTCTCAAATTCCATGAGACTGTCCCTAATAGAGGCAAGGAAATTATCGAGGTCTAGGAAAATGAAGTAAGGCGATTGAGGAGGAACACCCTGGATTATAGGATTGAAGAAGAGGTTGATTGGATAATCGATATGGGGAAGTCTTACATGAGACAAACGATGTACCAGAGAAAGTTGGAAACAACTTGGCATGTCAAAACATTAGTAGGAAAGCAATAGGTGGAGGCAGCGGAGGAAAGAATTAAGCAGCAGATGGAACACCATCTGCAAAAGAAAGAAATTCAACAGAGGCTGAAGGGAGTTGATGAGGCACTTGAGAGGGTGGTCAAAAACGAACTCCTATAGGATGATCGCATTGGTGACATGAACAAGATTTTTTCAAATTACTTGAAGTATAAGTATACAAGGTTTATGCAGTGCATTATATTAGATATCATTTTTGGGATTCAACTGCGTTAAGTAAGTCATTCATGTATGACCATTTCCATGAGGTAGTCGTAAGTGACTAATTTCTCATGCTTTGAATAGTTCACTTAGCACTCATTGCATTGGGTGATGCTCACAGGGGTGAAGAAGTGGGATTGAAACTGGTGAAATAAATCACATAGCATCAATCATCACTTCCGGGGCTTGCACCTGGTAACCAGGACTTCCTGGGAGGTCACCCATCCCAGATCGCCTCTGGCTCAAGCGCGCTTAACTGTGGAGTTTTCCCCACAATCA